>JAUMHI010000031.1:1867881-1879920 GCA_032359435.1 Enteromius unitaeniatus
GATTCTGTTCAAATTCCCTATAGAATCTTAAATGATTCTGATTTACTTTTATTTGTATATTTGAGCTAATTTTGTCCTTTACATCAGTGTGGATTTGTGTAGCTCGTCAGTGAACAACAGCTCTGTGTAACTAACCAAATAAAAAGAACCATCAGATCATCAGAACATTGTAGGTATTTAAAAAAAATCAGGATAACCAAAAGTGACAAAAAAAAATCTTCCTACTGAACAAAAGCAAGGCTGAAAAGAGAATTCCCAAAGTTCATTCCGGTGCATAAAGCTCTTTCAAAAGCAGCCTCTTCTTTCTCTGTTCTTCAGTAAAGTGCACACAATTGCAAGAAAAGAGGTAATGCTTGTGGGGGACACCATAAGAGACGCCATATAAAATTTTTACTGCCTCGGTCCATTTAGAGTTCAATCTATTTCCAGAGACAGCAAAATGGAGTAAAGGCCATAGCAAACAAACAAACTTACACCAGCAACAAACCCCATCAGCTAGACTGTAAAAGTCAGAAGATTTGAGACTAGAATTTCACATACGTAGCAAAACTTTCAGATTACAAATACTGCATTAACAGCCAGTAGTAAATGTGTCAAATTCATTACATCGATGAATCAAGGACAAAGTCTTTTAGAAACTGAACGGATAAATGGATCAAAATGTCAGCTTCAGTTCTGGAGTGTTAACAACACAATCCTCATCGGCCCAGACAGACTCATGACTAGTTGGCTTTGGCCTAAATAATGTGATAACTCAAAGCATACAGGAAGAAAAGAGAAAGAACAGACGTCGATCCAAAGGCTCAGTGAATGCGATATCTGAGCCTCTGGGACTCCATGCCCTTACTTTTAGCTTGAACTGCGTCCAGTGTAGTTTTCATCCCCTGTGACTGACTAACCGTTATTTGATGAATGATGCATGACAGACACGTGCCGCACACGTGAGCCGTATCTTATGTGCAGTAACTGTGGTCTGGAAGTGGTGAAGATGAGGTGGAAGCAGAGGTTTAACTACTCTTTTGAAAAGGTTTAAAGGGTCACTCCAGACCAAATTGAAAATTTGTCATTAATCCCTTACCCCTATGTTGTTCCAAACCCGTAAAAGCTTAGCTCGTTTTCGGAACACAATTGAAGATATTTTGAATAAAAAACCGCAAGGCTTAAAATTTTATTTTGGGATGGAGCAACCCTGTATTTACAGGCTTTTTAATGTCTTTATTTGGACAGGACCGTAGATAAAGTGGACAACAAGACGTCATTTGAACTCGGGTTGCTGTAAGAGTAATTGCGTTTTATATCGGCGTGCTAACCGCAAATGGTGCCAACATCTTTAAATTTCTTGATATAGTATAATTTGTGTACTTGGGTTATGCCAAAATACAACATTTAACTCAATACAGTTCAATGCACTGGGCAACGCTGACGCAAAAAGGCCTTACACATTTGCATTTTCCAGTCACTGCAAGATGCCTTGTACCTGACAGCTACGAATTATATTTTAATGACTTTTCAAATGCTGTACATTTCACACGCCGCACCTTCTTATAAACACCTGAATCTCTACTTTCTAAAGCAGGTCATAGAATTTGCATATCATGTGCATTTAAGCTAATGACTTCCAAGTGCCTGCATGTCAGTATTCTGCTATTATTCAAGTATTGTTTACACAGAGACAGATGCATTCCCCTCTTGTTGCCCTGTGCTTTGGGATTTGCTCAATAACAACAGTGTCTCTGATGAGATGAGCTGCCAGAGGACCATATGGACGGCTGTCAGTACCGCACTGTCTGTCTCCCATCTCAAAACTCCCAGTTGCAGACAGCGTCCTGACCTGACAGATTCCATACTGACAAACCGAGACCTCAGATACACCTGTGATGCTCAAACGCTGATAAAGAGAACAGAACATGCCAACAAACATCAAAAAGGAACAAGAAGACCTCAAAAAATACACCTCACACAGGTACTTAGCAGCCAAACAGCAGCAAATATGATCAAAGGGTGTGGGATTTAATAGCTAGTTGAAGTCAATGCATTAATAACATGCTGCAAGACGGAGACAGTCCTGCAGAAACACAGGCTTGTTCAAATATAGTTAAAGGGGGATTAGACCGCGTGAGCGCAGTCCCAGGGAGAAGCTACTGTATTCCCTTCCCTTAAGCTAGCTAAAGGTTATATTTGATATGCATGCATACATTTGCCACTGCAAATCCCCTTCATTGCAGTGTGATGGATTTTAATGGGTACGCAATTTAACGAAGAGCGATAACCAGGTGGCTGTATTGTGTCACAATTCTATGATGTAATCAGTGGTGTGTGTACGTTTATGATTACTGAAGGTATTAAAGAGGCGTGCATGGCAACATGTGATAGGCAGCGCAACCTGTTTCTGGTGTTCTTGTTCACCTTTAATTTTCCTATGCCACTACAGAAACACACAACCACACAAACAAAATAAAGGAGTCTTTTATACTCCCCAAGGTTGCAGTGTGAATTTGTACAACTTTAAAATAATAGTTTTTTTTATTTCTGTAGTAGTGTTTCTAAAGTCAGCAGTGCTACATGATCCTTCAGAAATCATTCCAATTTGCTGATTTGGAACATTTAATTTTATCATTAATATTAAAAATAGCTACACTGCTTAATATTTTTGTGGAATATATGATACATACTACTGTATTAGCATATATAACTTCACTAAATACTTCCTAAAGAAATAAATAATTATTACCTTACAATACATCTGTTTTTACATCAACATTATTCAAATATCCCACAATTGATGTCTGTCAAAAGTAACATGCAAAATGTATTGTGCATGTGACCTTTTTGACAGATATTTTTTATGAAATGCAGAGGTCCAGGGAGTACCTACTTCCTGGAAACACTATTGGATTTTTTGAGTACAATGTTGCTTTCTGAAAAGAAAAAAATAGGAGACCTGAGCATCTTCAAGACATTACAGACACATGCATAACATATTGTATGCATGATGTATGATCAGCGAGTGGAATATTTCACACGGCATGCTGGGGAGAAAAAACCCTAATTAAAAAGCTTTTCCTGATGTTATATTTAGATTAACATTATTTAATGCAGGAACTCATTCTGCAGGATGCAGGAACTCAACACGCATTCTGATTCAGACATTCTTGATTTGAATATTTTATAATAAAATAATTTTTTGTCAGTTTTGATAATAGATGAACTGTTAAATTAGTGATCTTGAGATGAGTGCTGTAACACAAAGTATAAAAGTGTAAAAACACTTCAGATAACTCATTATAATATGTAATTTTGCCTTTCACGAACATTTCTCTTGATATTTAAAAATATTTCTATATTTTGTACCACAAAATAAGACAAAAATTAAATAAAAATGTTTACTCTAATATAGTGACTTTCTGAATAAGTGTCAGGCCTATTTTTTGCTCTTTAGCTATAGAGTGATTTTGTCCTCAAATACTGTTATTGAAGTGATGAGCGTGAGTGAAAGGTTGTCGGGTAGATAGTGTTTAAGTGTAATACCCCAAAGTGGAGTTGGGACAGCCTTCTGGCCTGATTCACATGCTAAGTCAATAACCCGCAGGGATAAATGCATTATGGATTAGCTTCGGTTATGTAGCACACAGCTTGCTTAAGTCACATCATATTAGCATTCATGTGTGTGTGTATTTGTGTTGGTGTGTGGAAGAAAACAGCGAGAATATGTTGCACAGCATGCAAAACTTGATTGTCACTGCAGAATTCTTCATCCCGCAGAGACTTTTGCACATGTCCGACAGAAGCAGCTCGAATAACCTTCCTAGCAGTTTTGAATATTGCGCTTATGTAAATGCCCTTGTGTGACTTCCATAAGGCTTGTTCAAACGGCTGACCATTTTGGCGTCAACGACAGGATTGTAGTTCTGCGGGTGAAGTAATAAGAACCACAGGACTTCAGCAACATGGGTTCAACTGCTAGATGCTGCGCTGTTGACTCGCCTGCCGTGTTGGCGCTCCACGATCATGGTGTAAAACCACAACAACAAAGACGCTGATGAGGAAATGTATGCAACGTGCGACCCTCAAACGGACCCACAGAATCACTCACTGTCAGCCAACATTCCCAGTCATGGAAATATGAGCAGAACAAATTGAGACTGAGGTGACTCAGGTATGCCTGTGTATGTGCGCAGCGTCGTTGCGGCAAACATTTGCTTTTCATTTCGAGGCAGGTCAAAGAACTGATGGAGAAGACCTTTGAAGATATTAGAGACTGCTGAGCCTCAATCCAGAGACGAGCTACAGGCTTCGGTATTGCTCGGCAAATAGCCCCACCTGGGTTTACAAATGGATCCTCACGTTTCCCCCTGAAGAGTCTGGTTTTATGCATCATCCTTTGGGAGAGATGATGGCCAATTTCAGAAAGCCGTCTAAGACAAATAAAGACAAAGAAAATATGGTTTGCCCTCTTTTGTGGCACAGAAGTCAAACAAAAGGCCTGGAGATGCATGGAGCAGAACAACATTGGAAAAGCAATATTTTATACTTGGTTTCTACTTCTATACACTGTAAACAAGCTCAATCACTTTAGTCCACAAAAATGTTCACAAAAAAGCTTTTCTGGATGCCATTTTGTACAGTTTAATATTAATAATGCTACATTAGTGGTGTAATGATACACGTATTCGGATAGAACCATTCATTACGCGGCTATTGGTTTGGTAGTTATTACAAACAGACAAATTTGTTGGATTAGCATACGTTGAAGTATTTTTGTTGTCTCTGAGAGAATATGCAAAACCAGATGCCAAAAGCGCCATCATTATTCCGTCACTCCATTTTTATTTTCACTTTCTTCATAGTAAACTGACTAAGACTAAGACATTCACTGGCGTAACTATTGCGCAAAGTACCCACTGGCTTCATAGTTTAAAACTGAAAAATTTCCAACATTGAGACAAAAGCAATGAACTGGATTGCAGACATGTCACTGCATAAAAGAGTTTAGAAAATGTTAAAACGGTTTTAAAAATAAAAGACTGAGAAAAACTAATTAGTAGAAAATGGTCACGCTGTATACAGGTCTTGGGGTCAACCTTGTTGATGCTGACGGCCATGTATAAAATTAATTGTTCAAGAGCACTTAATGTCATCCAGTAATCACTGTATAGCTTATTAAGAGTAAAGTATTTGTTAAGTGAATCACAACAGAGCCAAGCAAGCATAACAGCCACCATGAACCAAGCAAGTTTATTTGTGCACAATTATGGGTTTACGAACAAATGCATTAGAGATAGACAGGACAGGCTGAGAGATTTCTGAAATTGTAGATGCAAGAATCAAACCATCTTTCAAACAGATTAATCGCATTAGATGGTGATAAACACCACCACGTGTTTGCCGTCCTTATATTGAGCTCCTCGCAATCAGTACTAATCTACTCCCACAATTTTCAGCCTCAAGACGCAATCAACATCCCTATATTTGTTGGTTGCAGCTTGTTTGAGCAATTAGAAATATGGTGGCAAGACTATGCCGAACAAATGAAAACAAACAAAACTGCATGAAGAAAACATGATTAAAAAAAATCTGCAATGCAAAAAATATATATATTTATATATACAAAATGAACTGGGATCATGTGGTTACAAAATGGTCTTTATGTTTAATAGCCATCCTCACTGACTCAAATAATTGATTTTGAATGCCTAATTTGGTTTGAGTCACTGTCAGGACAATGTCATTGTCAAGACTCAACATGGAGTCTCAACCTCTCTGATCTTACCGCCCAAACACATGAACCATCCAAAAGACCTTTGCCTTGACTGCGTAAAACACACCACCTCAGATAATGTTATATTCATAAACACTTGTGGTTTATAAAATCTGGTGACCTTAAATGTTAAAGGTATGTTTTTGATTAGCCAACATTTTTGTATTTATTCAACCTGACACTGTTGGAAAGTCAATGTATTTAACTGACACAACCAGCTCTGTGCATTAACCTTAAGCAAAGCTTGTTGCATTCATTGATTCACTCACTCACTCTCTGTCTGTCTATTCCAGACTGACTTTACTTTAGTTCCTTGAATACAGAGCACTCAAGTAGCACTCATAAACACTAATGCTTAACCACACAGAAGTCCAATACAAAGTGAGGAACTGAATCAAAACTACAGCGGCCCCAGAACACCTTTTATTTGATACAAAAAAAAAAAATAACGACTTCATTCAATAATTTGTCTTCTCTGTGTCTCTCAAACAGCTTTGGTGGCCATTGACTTTCATTGTGTGGGGACAAAAACAAAACAAATAAATATTGCTAATGTCAAGCCTGGCATATTTTGAAGTTATTTTATGTGTTTAAAGTGGTAAAATACTTTTTAGGACCACTGCATGGTTAAACCCACCCACCTTGTCATCTGCATCCGGTACACCAAAAATCTGATCTATTTTTTTTACAAATCCCAGAGGACACTAAACCCCTAAGAATAACCATAATCACTTTTAATAATGAGCAGAGCGAAAGTCAAACAGAACATACATTTGCACAACATCAGCTAATGGAACATTTGACAGATACAGTAATTACTATAAACACCAGGTGCAGACGGGATGAAATATGACAATGCTGTCTCCCCAAACGCGACAACATGTGACAACAGGGCAAAACTCTTTGCCACTCAGGCTACAAAAAAACGAAAAAGCAATGAATGCACCAACAAGAACTGTTGCTTGCACAGTTATTGCGAACAAACCCTGAGGTCTTCAATTTCCATCATAAAGCACTTGGCACTGAGTCACACCGGAGTCATGCATGCATAATGTTCCTTACACAGGATAAACCCACCTGTACACTGTGTCAATGTCAACTGCATTTCTACATTGCAAAGTGACCACATGCTCTAGTAAAAGCGTCATTCATAATAATATAAGGTATCATATGTACCGTTCTGCTTTGCTATCAACGTCTTCACGGCAGAGGTTTCTCAAGAGACAGATCTGAACATAGACGTGAGGCCAATGACGCAGTCAGGGTCACAGATGCAGCTGTCTATAAGTCTTTGTGAAGGGAAACACACAATGGTGATTTATCAAGTCAAGGTTAGGTTAAAGACAGCATGGCTGTGGTAAAGGCCGTGAGTCTCCAGCATTTCTCTCTGTATTGGAGGCATTTATAAACTTGAGCCGGGTGTTTCTGATGCACGGCAACCACCTCGTTCCATTGCTGAACAGAGAAGCTGCATTACAATTATGCTGATATTCAAAGCAAATCTGAAAGTGAAATTGATTTTAAACAACATCAAAATAAAAGAAAACTAAATATAAATAATTTAGTTCCAAACAAACCCAAGAAAAGCATTTCCGAGGGACACACAGCAGTGAAGCTACTGAATGAATGATCATTTTCGAATGAAAAGGTTGAATGAATGATTCAATGACTGGTTGTTTCTGAATGAATCAGAGTGTCATGGATGAGTCAGAGGCGCATAAAGTTTATTCGAGGTCGACAAATAAGGGTCAAAAGAACAGCTAACGGAATCACGAAGATGAGACAAAAGACAAAGTCGAGGTACACAGGCGATGGGCCAAAGAGGCAGGCGGCTATCATACAGAAAACAAAAGAAAACACAGATCAAAGCACGGAGGGAGCAAACACAAAAACTTTTATTTTAGATGTGATTAATCATTTGACAGCACTAAAATGTAGTTTTTTTTTTACTGAGAATAGGCTTTAGGAAAATACCCAGGCAAATTTATATATATATATATAAAATCTATATTTCTTTTGTTCAAGTGTAGTATTCAATCATTGTTATATTTATCATCTTGCCAGGGTTGATTTTGCAAAACCGATCACCTGAAAATACTCTACTCTCTTTAAAATGTTTAGATTTTTTCATGTTTGCTGTGACAAATTAATCTAATAGAAATTTTTATTTGGATTTGGAGTTTATAACAAAAAATGCTTTTTAAAACAGAAGTTACAGGAGTTCTGTGGCAGGTTTTTAATGAAAAAAAATAAATAAAATTATCTGCCTCATAATGTGCTTTGGTTGGAGAAGGATGGCCAAAAATAAATACATAAATAAGTAAATAAAACACTGATAAAAAAGAATAACAATAAAATAAAATGTTGAATAAAAATGTGTCAGTGTGTGTTTTTGCTTTGCCATTTTTTGTGAAGATATTGCGAATTTCGATGTCAACTGAATGTTTTTCAAATCACTCAGCAGATGAAAATATCAATTTAAATATCATTGCTTAGTTATAACTAGCCCAGCGTTGCCTTGTATAAGCAGCGTAATGCATCAAATCGCCACTCTTCCACAGTAATGCATATCTGAAGACTGACCTCCAATTTCGCAGACGCCTCTACAGAATAATACCAACAGCCTTTTCACAAGCACCGCTCCCTTTTTATTAACCATCCTTAGGTCACTCAAGGGCACCACCTACCCAACATCCCACAAGACGCTTTCTGTAAATCACAGCGTGCATTTGTATTTGTCAGTGCAGAAGCATGTTTTTGTCCCTGAGTGGACAAGGACAGCACTCCAGCACACGTTCACGTTAAAACAAAACAGAGAAAAAGCTCCTTGGTGCCCCAGTAATAATGACTGTGTTGAAAAGGAGGTTTGCACCTAAGCTTTGATCAATAGAAGGGGGAAGGCGAAGGGCAGACCCCTTTATTTTCCGAAGGCGATCCCTTATTCTCTCCAGCTCTACGGGATATGCTAGCAAATCAACAACCCCTATTCAATCACACTCATTTATCTCCATCCCTCAGTCTCCCTTCTTCCTCCATGTTCTCTTGTGATGCAGATGGCTCATAACTCTGTTAATCGCTCCACATCAGCAAGCGTAACACGATAACATCTGCCAAAGATTTTATCGCAAGCGTTGCGGCCAGTACTGAGCACTTTAACCATATTTTTAGCTGCATGATGAACGTTACTAACTTGATAATGTGCTTTTTGTTTTTAATCACAGCGTGTCACTGATAGATTTCACATCTGTAGAACTCTAAAACACCTGTCTAAGATACTTTTTGAGTAGTGCTGTCAAAAGATTTATCACAATTAATCACATCCAAAAAAACACACATATATTATGTAAAAAACACGTATATTTTGGATGCGATTAATTGACACTTTAGAACATGTCTTTGTATTCTGTCTGTTTCTTGCATTTTGGGTTGTACCATGTGCCGCTTTCAGGTGGAAAGGTCAAAGACTGTCTTTTTGTCATTTTGAATAGTTTAGCGTTTCACCCAAGGACACAGTTTGCCCTTACAAATTCATCCAAAACACTTTTTAGCAGTGCTTCTCACTTGCCGTGGGCTGAGGATGTCTAAAGTTATTATGAGCTGCAGCACTTGTGGCAGTGTGCGCTTAGCATACCTGTCCTCCCTCATCCATTCATCTCTAGGGAGGAAACACCAGAACGGAGCAGAAACAGCCTTTATTAGAGTCATAACCTGATTACAGCTTATCACGCAGCAAAATATACACAAAAAATGCAATTAAATAAGCCATTTTCTCAAGAGAGCAAGCTAGAATTTTGTCACGTAAGGGAATAAGTGCTGTTAAGTGTTTAGGTCATTGGCTATTTGCCTTGTGCTCACTCATGAATTAAATAGAACAAAAAGATTCCTGAAGTAAAAACAGTTAATTGCTTCCTCAGAGACAATGATTTTTTTAACAATAAACCACAAGCATTTACAGATAGACCTGAAATTAAAAATAAATGCATTAATTAATAGATAAATAAATGGGGAAATAAATAAAGGTATAAATCACTTAATAAAACAATTATAATTAGTTATAAAATGAAATTAATTTATTTATTTTTTTCTTGATAATTTATTATATTACTAATTTTTTTTTTTTTTTTTTTACTTTAATTTAATTATTTTATTTTTTTTTAATTAATTTTTTATTGATTGATTTATTTGTCCTTTTTTAACATATTTATTTTCACGTGCAATTTTGGGGAAAGTTACTTTTAAAAGTAATATTAAAAGTAATAATAATTCAATAAATTTACAGTAGGGAAGTATTCAGATGCAGCAATATGGTACAATCGTCTGTCTTCAAATCATTTTGAATGAATTTTTATTCTTGGATCTCTTTAGAACATTTTATAGAAATCCCCAGCAAGAAAAGTAATGGCAAAAATACTTCCACAACCAATGTTGCTGTAAAAGTGGGCGGTCCCAGTAGTGCTCCATTCTACTTTAGTCTTTACTACTACATGTGAATCACACTCAGACTAACAAGCTCACGCTCTCATTCTGCTGCTAGTGCTAATGCTATTCAAACAGCAAGACCAAAGTGCACAATAAAGATCAAAGACACTCAATCAGACATCTATACGAGTAGAAATACCATATGAAACTGCATTCTCTATACTGACTCCTTAAATGGTTCTAGCATAGTTAGCTAAATTTGTGTTAGTAGCTACATACCTTTCAGTTGCTTGACAGTAGCTCTTTTACTTTATGAGTGACTTATGACTTATGAGTACCAATTTAAAAAGACACTAATAGCATGTAGTTACCAGCTCTGCAGAGACTAAACAGCACCATTACTAGACTGCAGCAGCCTTTATTAGCCCAACCATGAGTGTCACCAGAACTCACGACTAATTATCTGCTGTCGAGTTCTCCAGGAGCGCTGTAACACTGAGCAGATGCCAAGCTGCTTTCTTTAATGGCAACATGCGATCGTCGCTGTCTAATTAACAGAAAAATGGAAAATAAAAGTTTTTAGTGATTTAATTAATACTATCACACATCTCAGTGACTTTAAAAAGAAATGAAGTGTTATAAGTGAGTGGCGCTGAGAAAAATTGCATTCAAACAAAGGAAAAGTTGAAAAATATTGACAAATAGATGAACACTAGAAATATTGGTAACACTTCCGTTTTTAATGACCAATACTTGCTTATTGGGATGCATATTACTAGCATATCCGCTGTTTATTAGCACTTCTAAAGTACATACTAATGCCTTACTGAGCACATTTTAAAACCCTTATTTCTAAAACGTAACTAAACTTAACCTTAGGAGTTAGGAGTTTGAGGCAAAAGTGAGAATTACAGTAGTCCCTAAACTAATGTGCGACCAAAATATTAAAATTATGCCTTATGGTATCTAATGTATTATTAGAGAAAGGTGTAAAGAATAAGAATTATTTTGATTTATAATATGGTTTGCCACCAGTAGCCAATACTATATTTTTCATATTTAGCGTAAGGTTATTGAGTCTCTCCATACAGTTTGTTCTATGGACTTGAATTATACCTGAAACAAAGTGAAAAGTGAAAAGAGATGTTCTATTATTAACACCCTTGTAACCACCTAGAACACCATAGCAACTGAATAGCAAAACATTAAAATCACTCAGAGTACCTTAGCAACCACACAGAACACCTTAGCAACTGCATAGTAACAGTGTAACATAATACAGAAAACTGTAGTAAATACCAAAGTCTCTTTAAGAAAAGTCATGTCATTTGGATCTACTACGCTTCTTACAAGCAACCGTAACTTCTAACGGCAGATGCAGTGATGCGCTGACTTCACAGATCAACGATTGGCTATTTTATTTAGAAGGCGGAGCTTCTTGTGATTGATCAGCCATGTTAAGCGTTCAAAAACCCTATTCAAACCACGCAGACAGTTTGTCAGTCAACCCCCAAACACTGAATTAAAGCCACAGTACACTCTAAAGACTGTGAAACTTGGTGGTGCAAGCATCATGATACGGGGCTGTTACTCTTACTATGGTGTCGGGCCTATTTATCACATACCAGGGATCATGGATCAGTTTGTTTATAACAAAATACTTGAAGAGGTCATGCTGCCTTGTGCTAAAGAGGAAATGCCCTTGAAATGGGTGTCAAGGGAGTGTTATGGAGTGGCCAGCCCAATCCCCGGACATTAACCCAATAAAAAACTTGTGGGGTGACGTCAAAAATGCTGTTTCTGAGGCAAAACTAAGAAATACAGAGGAATTGTCAAATCATCCGTGGCTGGAATACCTGTTT
>JAUMHI010000031.1:1880020-1908442 GCA_032359435.1 Enteromius unitaeniatus
ATTATTTTTTGTGTTTATTTTTTTTTTATATATATATATATATATATATATATATATATATATATAATGTATTCATTTAAATATAAATATATATACATATTTTGTTTTTAAATATATTCTGCATGTGTGTGCATTTATATATACATAATAAATCAAAATAAGCACATATACAAACAAATATAAAATGTGTACAGTATGTGTGTGTGTGTGTATATATATATATATATCTCTGTATTATATGAATTAATATTCATATACAGTATTAGACTGATATGATTGTATGGACACAGCCCTAGTAATCCTTCCCTTCTTATACAAGAGTGCATGCAGGGATCTCCAGAGAGCATGAAGAAGAGCTTTTAGATGATGTTTATGAACCTTAGACACAGGAGGAAGGCAAATGCTAGCTCAACATTCACTCACATACTCGCATTGATCCACACACTTTATATCCCAGCTTTGCGACGGCCTACAGGGATGCCATACACCCACACACACAGACACACAATCTTTAGGACTGGAGCTTTCTCTATATCTTGGCAGCTCGTCTCATTGGTTTTCACAGAATGACAGCGATGTAGTACTCTAAACAGCAACGCAAACAATCAGCAGAACAGAGCTGCTTCCTCAAGGCCGCTGGAATATACAAACTACTGCAATGTCTGATCTGCTCTGGTGCTCTGTTGCTTCATGGGACATAATTGTGCAATGTTCAAAAAATAAGAAGCTGTAGATATACAGGGTATTGTGTGTAATCACCTTATCAGTGTCCGGCAGACAAACCTAACCTGATTTTCTTAGTACTGGAAGGGATCCATAGGGATACATCCCTGAAACCTCTCACTATCTCTCTCTCTCTGCTTTATCATCTGAGAATTTTCTTCTGAGCAGGTAGGAAAGATGAATGACATGAGATTCAGAGAATAAGACATGAACTTTTGTAGATAGCACCAACATTTGATGGAAAGCCAGACTGGTGTCTGGGGACCCCAAGGGGGCTGCTTGGGGGGTGTGGAAAAATGCAGTTTATTTTTAACACAAAAATAGTCCAAAGCATTTCAGAAAATATAATTTCCTTATATACATATATATATATATATAGCATATATATATACAGTGCCCTCACCATTGAAGTAAAACTATTGAAACTATTGAAAATAGAGAGGAAAAACTCATGATGAAATACACGTTTTTCTCCAATAAATGTTGGCCAAAATTATTGGCATCCAATTATTGCTACGTTATAATTATTGCTATTTGATAGAATCCATGTGTCTAAACAAGATGAACAGGACCTCCAGCTGAAATATAGACCCACAACATCAAAAACACAGCAGTATACTTCATTGTACACATGGAATACTTTTTAATCCACCTTTGTGTCCACCAAACCCATCTTGAGTGATTGCTGCTAAAAACCTTGTTTTTAATCTGATAATGGAAGCCAGTCCCATTTGTAGTTCCAGTCTTGTCCTGTGGCCAAAAAACATTTATTTCACAATGAGATTTTCTCCCCATTTAAATTGTTTTACTTCAATAATATGTTAGAATTTCATCAATTGTTTAAACGTAAGATCAAAAGGTGTCAATATTAGAGGAGGGCACTGTATATTTATTTATTAAATTATTTTTTTTTCAACAATAATATTCATATTACCACTAATTATATCTAAGTATAATAAAAAAATAAAACACCCAAAAATATATTTTAATATTGTGGTTTCACTTTAGTACTGTCACAAAAGGCAAGGGCAATTATTAAACTTTTTTTTTTTGGTCAAAGTACAAATTAGCCTTTTTTAATGTGAAAAAAGCTGCCTTTATATTTCAGAAAGGGGGTCTCCAGATAATATTCTCCAAATTACATTTGAGCAAATATGGTTTTAGCACGGTGCCAATTTAAAAGCCAATCGTTAAATTTATTTTAGACTTAATATTTTTTGTGACAGAATGTCTTCACATTCAGAGGTCCTTGACAATACAAATGTGTGAAAACTAGACAGAACAATGCGAAAACCCGAAAACCCTTCCCAATCAAATTCTATGCTGGTTTGTTGCTGCTCTGCCCGGTAGTCCAGCATATTTGTGCCGTTCGTTCTGGAGGAGCTGATTGAAAACAGAAGTCTTGCTGGTTAAGCTAGTGAAAAATCCTAGTGGGAACAACAGCATCCAAAGCACAGCATATGCTGGTCTTTTCGCTGAGAGGCATGGGCAGCCTGAGAGACGGACAGATGGCTGGCCGGGCAGATAGAAAGACTGACAGACAAGCAGGAGAACAAGAAGAGACACGTAGGAACAGAGAGAAACTGAGAGGGCAACAGATAGAGACACCTCGTCTCAGATGTTGGCAACAGGTCTGAGTGATTACAAGCATCTCTGATAACAGCAAAGCAGCACGTCTCGCTGCAGGAGAATCACAGCTTTTCAAAGGCAATTTCGTGGCTAAACTCTTTGTCCAGGTGGAGGATTTGGACTGACAGGTCAGGGGCTCCTGCACAGACACCTATACAAACTAGCAAAAGCATTCCCGTGTCTTAAACATCCCTTAGATCTGCCCTCACGCTCCCTACTCAACTAATGATGAAACATTACATCTAAAAGAGAAATCCACAAGCCTTTGATACAGCTGGCTGAATAAATAGGTTTGTACATCTGGTACATATTTGGAACAACTTAGGCAAGCGCTCTGAAGCACCTCTTCAGCGTCTAATCACAGGCGAAGTGTTAATAGCGCTTCAGGCATCTGAACATTGGCTGTGCATTGTGTTCTCTGTTTGCTGTCATTAAAGAGTGAGGATGATAGATGGAGATTTGGATCTTATGTACTACCTAGTTTAGAGGCAGAGTACGATCTAAAACAATCCGATTGGATGGAGGAAGTTTTACCGTTCAGTTCACCTGGAAATGAATGCACATCTGTTAAATTGCGTTAATGCATCAAGGTTGCTACTATACATTGACTGACAACCAAACCGGATTTGAACCGGATTATTCTGCATCGGAGTTCTTTATTAGGATGACATGATATGAAATATTTATAGCCAACAACTAAATGAAAAAAGCAATGAAAACTCATTTTATTGAAGCATGTCAAGTGGCCTCAAGTGGCTTATTGTACTTTTGTTATACAAAATTCACAAAACTCTACTATCATATTTATCTTCTTCCTGAAAGCAACCTCTAATCTAGATTAAAACTGATAAAACAGGAGTAAAGTAATAGAACAACTATAGCAAAGTACAGAGTCTTTACTTTCAAAAAGGCAATGATTTTCCAGCTCTGCGAATAGATTGCTTCAAATAGGCCTGTATTTTCATATAGCTTTTACGCTGATGCTCATGTGAAGTGATAAACTTATTCAAGAGTCATTTTAACCACTCAAGTTAAAGCAGAAACTAATGTTTTTCCTCAAAACACTGTGCTTCTTTACTGTTTACCCTGCTTTACCCTAGAAATGCGTAGAGATTTGCTTTTGCAGAAGTAAGACAAGCACTAAAGTCCATCTTTCTCGGTCTTAGTAAGAGCCAAACTCTGATATTGTCTCTTGCACGGCCTCAGGCTGTAATGACATACATCATCAGCCCCTCACCGACAATCTCTCCGAATACTACATCATGAAAGACAGGCTCACCAACAACATCAAATACCCTCCAGAAATCAGGGAAGCCTTGCAAAAACTTAGTCTCTCATCTATAATACGTAATTGGCTTCAAATCTAATCATCTTCCGGTCAGTGCTCTGGTGGGTGGACTGGGCTGCTACCACCGCATAGATACTGGTAGAGGTGTACAGCCACGGGATGCCGGACTTTAATCAAAGAGACAAGTGGGAGAGCCGGTGACGGCTCAGCACGGGCTGAGCGATAGTTAGGCACTGGGCCGCTGTTTCGCATTGTGCCACTGTTTCCCTCGGTGGGTTTGATGAAGGGCTGACAATGTGGCAGGTAACATAGGGCTGTAATCAACAATACCTTACGCTGGTCCACAATCGGCCTGTTAAGCGGGTGATTTAGATAACAAGCCTCCCGCTCTGAATAAAGCTGCGTTTTCTGGCTTTATTGCACAGAACATATCTAAAAGCTGGTTGTTTAAAATGTGCATCCCTTGATTTCAGAATAAAATCACTGATGTAGAAGCGCACGCTGAAAGAAATTGCACATGATTGACTTTGAAACATCCTTACTCCGAAATTACTAGTAAATTTTACACAGAAACATACAAAGAAACATCAGAAAGAAAGACTGAAATAGTATTTTCTTGTAAAACGTACTCCAATAATCTTGGGTAGTGTTTAATTTTCAACTTTGAAAAATTCTTTTTTCAGTGCTTTATTGGATACTATTTAAGCATACGTAGTAACTCTATTAAACTAGTGCTAATAAAATAAAGAAAAAAGTAATTAAATACCATTTTGAACACTATGTTTAAAAGCTGATAATACTTTTTAAATAAATTATTAAAATAGATTTTATTTTAAATAAAGAATTTTTATTTTTATTAATTTATTTATTTCTGGTTTATATTTTAGTTTTAGTTAACTACAACAACTCAATTGTTAATAACCCTGATGTCACAAATCATGTTAAATTCATATAAATGCTGGAATTTTTATTTATCAAACAATTCTGAGAAACTGTTAAATGTAATGTTAATGTTGAGAATTAAATCAACAAATTAGATTTCTGAGGGATCATGTGACACTGAATATTGTGTAATAATACTAAAACATTCCTTGTCATTAGTGCACTCAAAAAATTATTCATTGGATCCAATAAATATGTGTAGCCCCAACTCAAAAAAACCAAATTAATGCGATTAAATTTAATTGAGTTGGGTCAACTCAATTTGATCGAATATATTTTTCATAAAAATGATACATTTTATGCTTGTTGAACTCAAAGTAAAACATTTAACTGAAAAATAAATGAATAGGAAGACATCCTTCTACACTCAAAAAATAAAAAAATATTTAGTTGAAACAAAACAAAACTGTTTTAAATCAGTTTAACACAATGCAGTTGTTTAAATATGGAACCAAACATAATTGTGTTAAATGAAAATATCTTTTTTAAATCAACTGAACAGTGTTAGTGAATATTTTTTTGAGTGTGCCTTTTCACAAATAACCAATGCAAATGCCCTTAGAAGTATGAAATGAGATGCTATCAATTAATAAAAGCAGATTGTTGTGTACTATGATAAACGGAAATTGAAAACTAACAGGCTAAAGCAATCAATGAAACTATTAAACCAAAAACATGAATGACTTTAAAAGCATTTCAGTTTAAAAGCATCAGCAGTTTTTTATTTTTTTTTTATCAAAGCCTATCATCTTTGACCTAAGATTGATTGAGATAATTTTCTAAAGGAATAACGAAAAAAATAACATGTTAAATGTAAAAACAGCTAATTACAATCTCAGCCACGTATGGTATATGACTGAATAAATGAATTGTTACAGCGCCTCTTTGATGTCTAACTGTGGAGCGAGAATGAGTCTTCATATCAAAGTGCTATGTTCCTTCAAAGGAAGAGCTGAAGTCTCCAGACTTAAGGGGCTGAATGTAGGGATCAGCAAAGAAAGCATGCATAGGAAACAAATGTGGTTCCCTAGGTGCTTTCTATGTGAAAACTAATACAAGTATCAGATTTGTCTGTCTGCTTTAAGAGCTGTGTTTATTTACCCAGGTCCCATGGGTATTTATCTACTCTGATAACAGAGAAGTCACTGATGTTCGGACTTTGATGTCTGCTTGTTCTATTTCTCTTAATGTTAGAAGCAATCGAGCTAAGAATGAAATATATATATATATACACACACACACACACACACACACAGTGTATTACTTGTGCACAACACATATTTCTTATTAATAAGCCTAAAATGCATGTCTATTTCATTTTTTAAAATGAGGATTGTGTAATATTGCCCAAATTTACTTAGTGTGTGTTTAATTGGACTTCAGCACTACTTCCACACAATTAAAGAGCATTAAGTTCAAAATTAGTTGTTCTAATTTAGCAGACTTTAAGTATACCAGTTTAGTTTACTAAAAGTGGCATTTTATTAAGCACATAAATATGAAAATGCATTTGTAGTATATTAATCATGCAATAAATGTAATTTAATTATACTTATTTTTCAATAAAGTCTATATATTAGTATATACTTCTGCTTGTAGAGAAGCTACTTGTTATGAGCTTTAATTCTTCATTTGGCTTTCTCTTTTACCACCATAATTATGCTGATTGCCAGTATGTTAACGGTACAACACAGATTTTAATATCAGTGTCCGTTGTTGAATTTACTGGTTTACATTCAATACAAAATTCATCTGGCAACCACAGTGTAGTCAAAATAACCCATTTGTAGTTTGACTGAGATTCATTTAAAATGCACAACGAAATAAAACAATTTATCAGAGTCATCTATTAGTATTATTAGAATTTTTATATTATTTATGTACTATAATAGCGTTTACAAATATTTTAAAACAGCTATTACATATATATATATATTTCAGTTTTAGTCATTTTAGTACTTTCAGTTTTATTCACAGTGACAGTGATTAAACGACTAATGATCAACAAGTCACTATTCTGTTGCTCACTAGTCATTCCCTCTCGACTGCAGTATCCAAATGTATCTTACACAGGATCATATTCTCACTGGTACTTGCTGAATTGCATCACCACACTTTTAAACTCAATTTTGTTGCATAGTCGCCTCAATTCAGCTCTAACTAAAAAGAATGGTTTCCGTTTGCTTCAAATCGCTGTCATTGCCAATGCTTCCTCACTTCAAAGCTGATCAAAATCAATTATACATGTTTCAAACACTCTGCCAACTTGTCACCGACTGGTACAAGTTCTCTGCACACTTGTATTGTTTCCTGCTGCTGAGATTATAGTTGAGCTTTTTAAAGGAAATACATTCCCAGATTACAGCAAGTAATGGACTTGTACTGTTTTTTTGGGCGTCTGAAAGTATTTCACGCTTCAAGAAACGTCCCCACAGAAACACCCACACAATGTCACAAATCCCAGTTGGTGAGGTCTTGAAGGCAGGTCAAGAGTTGTTACTCACCAGCAAGGCTGCCTGGTCTCTGTAGAGTGGCGGTGGCGTAGAGATCGTGGGATATCTTGTACTGCTCAGATGAGTGCACCAGTCTTTTTGTGGGTGAAAGCGTAGCGTAAGACGACACTCCCGCGGTCTGCAGCTGCTGATAGATAGGTGATGCGTTATTGGGCGGAGACGCCAACCGGTGAGGGGAGCCTGAAGCGCGAGCACCGGGCGATCCTCCGATGCCCACCGCATTGATCGGTGAGCTGCTGCTGTAGGATTTGGAAAGCCTGCCTGGGGACGGCTTGGGGGAGGCTGAGGAGGACGAGGAGGGCAGGCACTGGGTGGTGGCGTAACCGGGGGTATCGGAGGCCGAGCCCAGACGCTGCAGTTTAGCTGGGGATCCGCTGGCCGCTGTGGACTGCATTGAGTTCAGGGGCGAGCTGACACGCTGGGCAGGCAGAGTAGAGCTGGAGTAATACAGGCCCGGACCGGACACTGCAGAGGGGTGCTGGGAATCGGACAGCAGGGCACCGCCATGGCTATGACAAGAGTCGCCCGCCGCGAGCTGGGCTGCGCGGTTAGATGTCACCTGCAGGGAGAGACAGATTCTAATTCTAATAATATATGAGATTCTTATATGTAATAATATATATATATATATATATATAATATAATATATATTAGTGCGGTCAAATGATTAATCGCATAAATGTTATGTTTTTATATTTTATATATTTATATATATATATATATATATATTAAAAAAAGAATATAAGTGTATATATATTTTCTAAATATATACTGTGTTTGTGTGTATTTATACATAATAAACACAGTACACATATTGTAAACGGAAACTTTTTTTTAATGCGATGAATCGTGATTAATCATTTGACAGCACTAACTCATATATAATAAAACAAATTCTAAAGATTTAAAAGAAATTGAAAAAATAAATTGGGGTAGTTTCTTCCCACATGCATTAAAGAATCCAGAAAAAATAACTGGATTATGGTTTCCACAAACATTTTCATCAGTACAACTGTTTTCAATAATGATAAATAATCAATAATGATAAAAATATATATGTAATTGAAAGTTTCTTGAGCAGCAATCAGCAAATTAGGATGATTTCTGAATGGTCATGTGACACTGAAGACTGGAGTTATGTATGCTGAATATTAAGGTTTGACATCCCAGGAATAAATATTATTATCATGTATTAATACAGAAATCTGTTATTGTAAATTGTAACAATATTTTAGAATATTACTGTTTTTTGATCAATTAAATTCAGCCTGGGTGAGGTTATGAAACATTTAAAAAATAAAAAATAAACACATAAGTTCTTGCATGTCATGTTACCAAACATCATGGTATTTGAGGTTGGTCCAGCTATATTTATTGTAGTCTTTATAACCTTTTGGGAGTTTTTTTTTCTTTCAATATAAAGAATAGATTTCAAATTATCTTTTGTGTTCGACAAAGTCAGAGGTTTGGCATGATATAATGGTGAGTAAATGAATTTTCGATTTTGATTGTAAACTATCAAGGTGGTTTATTTGATGTTCAGATGGTGATGTATGAGACAAGGGCATAAATTCTTCAGAAAGCCTTAAAATAACAATAATTCCCTTGAAAGTAAACTGAACACATCCTGAAACATAAAAAAAGCCTGTAAAAGGAAGTTATTGCATATACATGCATGGCCATATGTCGCGTTTCCTCACGGGATCGCCACCCCTTATGTCAATGAATGTTGCATCGCCTGTAATTCAGAAGGGCAGGCATACGTGGATAAACCCAGGCAAATTGAAGCTGGCGCGGTGCCAGTCATTTACAAAGACGCTTTGGCGTGTGAATAAACATTTCTTCCTTTAGATTCCTCATAATCACCATGACGATTGTGGGTGATTACAATGAAACATTGGTTCCACTGTTTCTCATTTACAGAAAGCATGAAACCTGATTATTCTTATTCAGAATAAATTAGGTTATTTTTAAACAGGCAGTCAGTGCAATTTCCAGTGTGTGTGTGTTAGGGGTGGCTTAGCTGTGTTTTTTCCTCCTTCATTGCATTGATATCAGGTAATAATATTTAAATACTCTGGAAAGTTGAATAAATATGAGGCTTGAAGACGGAGAGAATTATTGTGCTGGAAAATTGTATGACATTTAAAGCTAAACCCGGCTCTGTTTGCCTATACACTGCATTCATAAACAACACTTCCACCTATGAACAATCCCCTCATCAAGAGCAGTCTTTGGTGGATAGAGCTGTTGAGCTGGCTATACCCTGAATTCAGAACAATTGGGCCACTTTTGTCATTGAGATGAAAAATACAAAGTGCTGCAATTCCAGCGCATGAATTTACTCTAAAAATCTTCAATGGTTATGATTTTAGCAGGTAAGGCTTTGAATGGCAACATTTTTGGCAACTAATAAAGGCAATAATGCCTATGCATCAATTTTAAAAATACAAAATAAGCAAACAAACTCTCCTTCATTGCTGCTTACTGACTTTTTACAATAAAATGCCTAATAAATAAATAAACGATAAGCTGTTCTTTGCTCAGCTGAAATGTCTTATCATACAGATGTGGCTATAAAACATTGTTATTTTTTTTTCTTGCATGCAGCATGCAATTCATCACACCAAAGCATCACATGGGACAGTGTTTTTACAAAACGCTTCCCCAACGTGGCCAAATCTTAATCACCTCATTCTTGCTGTAGAGCACCATATTGATTCTAGCTATCCTCAAGCCCTGTTTGAAGACGGTTTACTATCAAGAACTAGAGAATATGTTCTCAGTCTCCGAAAAGCCTTTCGGTTGTAACTTTAATCTTTATTTTCAGGATTGTGCAGCTCCTCCTGATAAGACTTTAATGAATGAGATGGTAGAGATGGAAGAATCCTCTGCAGAAGAAAAAAAAACACCCTTCTCCAGATAGGATTGTGAAGATTTAAAAAAGGCGTTTAATAGCTTGATATCATGTTATACCAAGGTGTAATGCAATTATACCATCATTCCTCTGCCAAATGCTTTATCTCTCCATCTCTCTCTCACTCGCTCTCTAGCTCAGAGGGGGAACCACATCCCGGCATAAAGAGCAGAGGAACACCTACTTGAAGAGACTGCTACTGGTTCCTGATGTAGATGAATTATTTAGGGAACAAGAGGTTTATGGTGTTAAAAATATCTACATAAAAGCATCTAACTGATGCGTTGTGTTATATAAACCCATCCTAGAACAGACAAGCCCTCTTCAGATTACCCTCCACAGAATCGAGCCGACAGTCCGCACAAACACAGGAAAGAAAGAAACACAACGCCGTTTCTGCTTTCACTAAAAAGAAAGCAGACTTCAGAGAAGTCAGAGAAACTTCATTCATTTAAAATGAGAATGTTTTCAAAGAAAAGGCCCCCCTCGACTTTCTCAGAAAGCAGTCCGGAAGGCCGAGGATGCTGGGCATCTTTCATTAAAAGACAGAGGGCCTATGTGTTCATTAAAAGTGTCAAAGGATGAGAGAGAGAAGGGAGCAAAAGGGAGGGTGAGCGAGCGAGGCAAAGAGAGGATGTGCCAATGTCAGCTTTATCCTGACCAACCGCTCAAGCTCTTCTTCTTTGGCATTTGCATGCATTAAACAGTCAGGTAATTAGCGAACACGGAGGAAATTAAATAGTTGCCATCTGAACAGAAACGGTACCTTTTTACTGCAATGTTCGTAGCTCGTAGCAGGTGCACGAGACTCGTTTAAAAGAAAGGAAAGTTGGGAGAAACCACCCCTGCAGGGTTTGCTGTAATTACAGTCTCATCAACAGGGCGCAATTTAACTCCCAGGATAATGACAAAGTTTGCCGTGCACACGCTCTTCGCTCAATGCAATGCAGTACCGCTGGCGTCTGCTAACAAATGCTTCGGTCTCGCAGTTAATTGCTTTAATCGGGTTTCGAAATCACTTTTTAGGCAGCAGCTTGAAACATGATCCCAGCTGGAGCCTGGGAAATTGTTTCGTGCCAGTCTGCAAAAAAAAACTACGCAAACGTCTCCGATCACAAGTCGTCTTGGTGAAAATGCAAAAATGAAGGATGGCTGTATAATGAGGCTCTGAGAAAAAGAGGAAAGAATCTGCGCTCACCTGGTTGTAGCTGTGCACGGCTCCTCCGGGCTGCCCGCTGGAGCGTGGAGGGGGCTGAGGCTGCTGAGATTGTGGTGCCGACAAGCAGTCGCTCAGGGCCAGGGTCTGGTTACTATGGTAGCTGGCGGAGTACTGGAGGGAGCCCTCTGGGTTCGAGCTGAGCTGCAGTGAGCTCTGAGAGAGCAGACTCGGTCCTGTGTGCAGAGCGCCAGAGCGAGAGAGAGAGAGACGGAGAGAAAGAGAGAGAGAGAGCAATTTCAGCAAAGCAGCGATGCAGCCCTCAGCCTGGCAGAAATGGCATACATAATTTATTAGAAGGGGAGGAGTGAAATAGAGAGAGAAGGAAAGAACGAGCAAGCGAAAGACAGCACGAGAGATGGGGATTAAAACGACAAGAGAAAACCCAAGCAGAGGAATGTGTGAGAGGAGAGAAAGTGTTTTAATGTTTGTGTGGAGGTGTCAGCAAACAGAAGTAGGGTTGGGCATGAGGATGATCGATCAGGAACAATCCTCCAAACACAATAAGAGTGCTGACTTTTTTATTCAAACTTCAAAACCCTGTATAACAGCTATACATAAAAATGTGCCAAAACCCCCCGTTTTTGAAAAAGTTACTGACTGCTGTATCGTTTAATTTGCTGTGTCACCATTCAATGTACACCAATTGGTGTGGAATCCCCTCAAAATGCGTTGTCTTTGCTGATTTGATTTATTGAACAAGAAATATTATTTTGTCAAGGAAAACTTGTTTCCACTGTGGTTGGTTCCATGCACAAACGTCACTCCTGGTGACAGGTACACTGGCATTGCATTGTAAATACAATAATGAGAATATAATCCCACATTTACAAAACTTACAATCACAATGAAACATATACTAACACAAATTCATCAACAAAATGCTTACATAATTAAGAGTTATAAAGCTATAATGTTATCATCCAACCTAAAACTAGCCATATTTGGAATACTTGTCATATCAATGCTCATTGGATGATAACATTTTTGAGCCAATCACCCAAGCTGTAAGTGTCATGTGACATTTTAGAGTCTTATTAGTGACTGAAAATAAGCTTATACACATGGAGAAAAATATTTCTAATAATACAAACACTTTTTTTACTTAGTAAAATATATGAAGAAACAGAAAGTGTAACAAAAATCTGTGTGAAATTTTAAGTAGAAATCCTTATTTTACTTACAACTTTTAAAAACTACACTATTTAGATAAACAAAATAATTTCATGATTTTATACAGAATTCAGTTTTACCCCTAAACTCTGTCTCGAGTTGATTTATCTGTCAAATACTGTACTTGAGCAAACATAATGACCAGAATGTCCATTCCTGTCAGATTACACAGATAACCAGCAGTGGCCTGACTGCGTGTTTGGAGAGTGCTTCTGGGCTAACCTGACAGTAAACCAGATTCTATCAACAATTCATAGTTTGTCAAGATGCTATCAGCCCTCATGTAGCTTTCAGCAGGTCTGTGTGTGCACATCAGTCTCAATCAGAGATTAGATGCTCCTGAAACATACTGTGAAAAAAAAAGATTGTTTTTTCGTTCCCTGCACAAAACACTGTCTCTTTAAAAACAGCTTGAGTAAAAGCATCTCAGGTTTCTCAGCAGGAGGATGTTGTCTGCTCTCCTTGTGCTACACAATAATCTATGGCTCCTGTATCAGACAGATCCATCAAGCTGGTCTGGAGAGATAAGAAAATTGGAGCATTATTCGAGTCCATAATAGCCTGCTGCTCTCATTTATGTTTCCATTGATCTGAAAACTCCTGATCAGATGTGAGGAATGCAATGAAGTTTTGGTTAATCTAAAGCATTCCTCTGCCCTGGACCTCATGACATTGTAAGGTGAAGTCTCAAATGTTATTAAAGATGATCAAAAGCAACTGGACAGTCATGAGAGCTTGCTTGCTAAATTATTCCTTTAATGCTGTCACAAAAGTTCAGATCTGCATTTCTTATTATGCCAGATAAGTATTGCACCAGTATTGCCATGCATACAATAAAATGATAAACTAAAATTCCTACATAAAATAATAATAATAAAGCAATTATGAATGAATTAAAAAATAAAACAATGCAATGCAATTATGCATTATTACATAAAATAAACTAAAACAAGAAATACATTCATGAATACATGCATAAATAAATAAAACAGTTAAAAAAGCTGAAAATGTAGTTGTGAAGAAGAAAAAATAAAGAATGCAATTATCCAAGCATATATATATATATATATATATATATATATATATATTTTTTTTTTTTTTTTTTTTTGATGCCTCCCCTGGCTATCATCGCCACCCTGTTCCTCATCCCCTTCACCATGCTCCCAACAAAAGTGGGTGTGCGAGAGAAGAGGGGCTCAGGAACGAGCCGGTCTGGCGGGGTGGGATGGGGCACACCTGAGATAAATGAAGGCTCATCACCGCCGCTGTTAAAGGTCGAGCCTCTCCTCAAAAGACCGGGCTCTTTCCCCGTGCATGCACGCTGGTATCCTCGTGGGTCCGGGATGGGTGCCACCAAAGACACTAGCAGCCAGACCCGTGGTCCGGATGAGAACTGCACCCGTGAGACGGCTGTTAGGCAAGGATGCCAGGCCGTTGAATTCCCTTGGAAGTGCTGTGAGGGCCAAGTAGGATGAAGCTGCAAAAGAAGCCGCCACCTTTCACACCCTGGATCTGAAAGGGGAGCGGGTTTTTTCCGCCAGTCTTCCCCCTTACTTGGACCCTTGTCCCTCGAACACTGCCTGACCTTCACTACCCCTGCAGCACGATGAGGACACCAGTTCCATTCTTTATTTTTATTATTTTCTTCCATAAAAGCCTCTCAGAGTCCTGACGCCACTCCCACTATAACTGTTGTAAGCTTCTCCCAAAACAGTGGTGGAGAATGCAGGCAAAGCAGAGACTAGATAGCGCAGTGGGCAACACCTGATGACGTCATCCCCTCTCGCTCTGAAAAGTTCAGGAAAACCTTTCCCGGGATGGAGGAATGACAGAAACGGCTTCCTAGCCACCGAAGGGGTAAGTTAAGTTTATCTTATGGTCATTTACCCTGTGGTTGGTTGAGGCTGTCAACTAAAACCCGGTTTCTCTGTCCCAGTTCCAACCCAGAGTGAGAGAGAGATAGTTGCCCGGAGAGGATTCCCTGCCCCACCCACTCAGACTGCTGGAGCCTAGTTGAGGAAGGTATCACTCCTGCGTGGGCGGCGGCCAGATGACGGGGATGTCGCTTTAGGGAGGGAATGTGATGAATCAGCTGCCTCCCCTGGCTATCATCCCTAGCCCGTCCCTTATTCGGCACCTTCACCAGGATCCCAACAGGAGTGGGTGTGCGAGAGAGGAGGGGCGCTGGAACAAACAGGTCTGGCGGCACGTGTTGGGGCACACCTGAGATTAATGAATCCTCATCACCACAGCTGTTAAAGGCCGAGAGCACATCTCCTCGACAGACTGGTCTGAACCACCATGCATGCACGCTGGTGTCCTCATGGGTCAAGGAAAGGTGCGTTTAGGGATCGCCACGCCACCAAAGACGCGAGTCGCTGGACCCGCGGACCGGCCAGAATGACAAGCCGTTGAATTCCCTTGGATGTGCTGTGAGGGCCAAGTAGGACGCTGCTAAAGAAGCCGCCGCCGCCTCTCGCGCCCTGTATCTGAGAGGGGAGCGTGTGCGGCCACCAGTCCCCACCCCTTACCTGGACCCTTCTCCCTCGAACACTGCCTGACCTTCACTAACCCTACAGCAAGATGAGGACACCAGTTCCATTCTTTATTTTGGACACTTTATCCCCTGGACACTTTATTTTATTATTTTCTTTAATTAAAGCCTCTCCGAGTCCTGATGCCACTCCCAGTGTGTCTGTTGTAAGCTCCTCGAGTGGCAATATATAGAAACTGAAATACTGTGACATGCATAGATACATAAAATAATCACAAAATAAAACAAGAAATGCAGTTATAATTGCATGACTAAATAAATAAAATTAATAAACTAAAAAAAGTTAAAACAAAATGTAATTGTGCAATAAAATGCAGTTATGAATATGCATGAATTATCGTTTTAATCTAAAAGTTAATACTGCAATTGTGAAGAAAGAAAGGAAGAAACAAACCAAGACAGAGAATGCATGCATAAATAAAAATATAAATGTCTGTGCATGAATCCATAAAACAATAACAAAATTAACCAAGAAACGCATGGAATAAATAAAACAATTGCAATTGTGCATAAATAAAATAAAAACAATTAAATTATTAAAAATTAAACCAAATACTTAATTTTAGACTGGAATTGACATGGCTGAACTACCATTTCTGTTCAGTGACCAGGAGGTCAGTGTAACTGGCCAGCGTTGATAATTAAACAACTAGCAATCGGCCAGGCCGATATATAACTGTCACTTGTGCTAATATTCTAATATGCTGCATGTTCCCTCTCCCTTGTATGCATACTGTACTGTATGTACGTTTTTGTGCATGTTGTTTTCAGCCTCCTGGGAATCATTCTCTCACTTGAAGCAGCATGTCTAAAGAGGCTGCAGCTACAGCATCACAGCAGTGACACTAAATATAGCTCCTCACCTAGTGTAAGACACTTACACAGCTCTTACACATCTGACTTCCCCCATCCTCAGTCAAGCCTGCTCAATGTATCTGCAGCACTCTCATTCAACTCCTTAAAACACAGCGGCTGGATTAGTTTAACTGAAGATAACACCTCCATACATCCATACAGCAGTGTTGCTAAAACCTGAACATCAAAAAGCCGGCCAGCGCTCAAACAGAATCAATCACACATCCCAAATGTACAGTAAAGTCCCCCCAAACACCAGCTTCACCCATTTTAAAAGCTTTTGTGGTGAAGTACACATAGGAATGCTCATCTCGTCTCAGTTTGCAAGTCTTTTCTCCCAAATCAAAACATACATTTCAATATCAATTCAAAACTAAATAATTAAGCAAAATATTGGAACGATATACATGAAAAAGTGAAGTGAAGTGACTTGTGGCCAGGTATGGTGACCCATACTTGGAATTTGTGCTCTGCATTTAACCCATCCAACTTGCACACACACAGCAGTGAGAAGTGAACAACCACACACACACATACACACAGAGCACTGGGTGTGTGTGTCAGGGACAAGCTCCATTCAAAGAATAAAGCCTCTGGATCACAGAGGCTAATGTTTGTTGGCCATCAGATAATACGTAAAAGCGTGTCCACATCAGACACCTCCATGAAACTCCAGCTACTTTATCTCGACTCACCCAGCTATCAGAAAAATTATTGAAAGCCACTCTGTCCTTAGCGAAACGTTAGAGCTCATTGTAATTCCAGCCCGTTATAGTAAATATACTTAGTTTCAATGCATAATTCATGGGCTGTTACGTTCGGCTGTGGTGTTCTAACGCCTGAAGCCCTGAGAATGTTGTGCTGGGGATGTCTATTCAGCGGAGGCGTTATCTGTTTTGATTATTTCGACTTTAAAGCGGGAATTGGATTGCAAAAACCTGTGGCATTTTTCTCTTGTCACCAACCTTAACAGAAAGTGCAAAGTCAATAACTTATTTAAAAGCCACTTTGAACTCTGAAAAAGATCAATGACATGCAACTTTCTGGGAGGAGATTAGGACAGTTTTCGGTGAAGTAATATATCCTCCATAAAAAAGACGCTTAAGACACCTTTGTGTTCTTAATCTCTGCCAAAAAAAAAAAAGAAGAGAAAATGTGGGTTAAATGTGGAACAAGGTGGTAAAGCTTGACTTTAAAAAAGAAAAAAACATGCTGACATTCAGAGATTTAGGAATTCTAGTCTATTTTTTATTATAACATAACATACACCGTTAAAAAATGTCTGTTTCAATTTTGTTATAAAAACTTAAATTTTAAGAATAGAATTTATTTATTTATCTGAAACCGATAATTTAGTTAACTTTAATAGTTGAATGAAATATTTAAAGAAAATTGTATTATAAATACAACTATTTATTTATTATTAAGTGTGATTTTCAATAATCCTAGAAAAGTGCTACATGCCACATTGTAACTGTGAGAGGAAGGATTCACCAAAAACCTAAATTTCTTTCATCATTTGTTACCTTTCACCATCTACAGTACATTTATTATGCATTTTGAATAATACTGGGGTCCAAACAATATTGGATTTCCATGGCATTATACATTTTTCTTTGTTTTGAAAAAGAAGTCCTAAAGGATTGGAACAAACATGAGTGGTGAGTAAATGATTGACAGACTTTACATTTTTATGTCAATTATTTCTTTATCAGGTTTTATTTGCATATAATGGAGATTTATTTGGCCATGGCATTCAGAATTTTAAGTATATTTATAACAACAGATTTCTGTCGGCTTGTTCTGGCTCACAACTGCTTTCTTAATTTAACATGGCACGCAGCCAGATGTAGTTTCACAAAATGACTAAAATAAAAGTTATTACCATCCCTAAATAAAATGCTTTAGGTGCAGTGCACAACATAACAGGCAGCTTAATTATCAGAACTGACATAATAAGCAATGGACGTCACATTAATCTTGACAGATGTTCTCAATTACGTTCAAAAACAGATACAATGTGAGGTTGCTGTTTACAGTTACATATGTGAAAAGGCTGTTTCCTGATTTTCAATGTGTCAAGGAGATATGGTTACAGTTGCTGCACATACATTCAGTACTAATAAGTATAATATACATCAGTATATTATATTATTATAATTTATCATGCACATTATCAGGTCCTTTGGCTTCAGTGCATTTTATTCATTCAATTGCTCAATAAACGCATTTTTGCAGAAAAACATATTAAAATTCTCCAGCATTTATAAGTCACACACAGTATGTCTGACAACATATTTGAAATGTATTTATGCACCTTGTAAAAGGAAAGAACAAAGACATTTTTCCAAACAAAACAGCAGTGCCATTTTTTATGCCAAAAATGTTCTGCAATTGTGTAGTTTTTTTTGGCCGAAAGGCTCTGTCTGGAAATTATTTCACATTATTGCAATATCTAGCACTAGATTCCTTCATGCACCATATTCACCATCAAAATCAAAAAAAGTTGCTTAAAAAGCCATCCACTGAATTAATAGACACACCCCCTTTTTAAAAACCCCGCCCTCTCATATACACGCTGCTCAGTAAATGCTCTTATTTCAAATGAATGTAGACATCAATAGCGTGACTCCCAGCCAGGTTGTCAAGTTGAAATCAATGGTGAAAATCTCTTGGCTAATTGGCGGGATTAGGCTTTTTTGTTACTTTAATAGACAACACTCCAACATAAAGCAAACTCACACACACACACACTAAAAAGCTGAATACGCAATTGTGATGATTACTCACTATCAGCAGTGGTATATTCCTGATGATCCAAGATCCCAGACTCCTGTAGGGAGCGGATGCACGAATCCACCAGTTCCAGACCTGTGTTAAGTTCCTCCTCAATGTCTTTCTGTCCATCTGGGAAAAAACAGGGAGGAGGTTAATCAAGCAAGCACTACAAACTACTTCCTGAAGCCTCGTTCGTCACACTTGGGCTATGACCTCTTGACCTTTTCCTATCACTTGTTCACTAAGCATCCAGGCAGAGATTGAACTTAATTGGCTGTGTGGATGACCCTGTTAACCGGCGTGCTGCTTGTTCTGTGTCAGGACTGACTGCCAACTCTTCCAGGTGCCAGCAATTTGCCAAGGGATAAAGGGTTACACAAGCTCCCTAAGACATAAGATTAACCTCTCAACTGGAGCAGCACCCATACAGCCGGAGAGCAGGATGCTAAGCTGAGATTCGTCACTGTTTTGGGTTAAAGATGATTAGAGCAAGCACAAAAGAACTGCAACAATGAATTAGTAAAACTGCTGAAAATGGATAATAAAAAATACTCCATAATGAATTTAATGAATGCTATAATGAGTTGCTTTAAAAGCTGTATACTGCAATCTATATACTGTATTTCTTTCTTCTATCCGACCTATAATGTGCAACACATTTTACAACAGTTTTCGAATACTGAAATTCATAAAGATGATGCAATGTACCTGCATGCTGCAACACAACTAATTCACCCTAGTTATGAATTTTCCACAAACAAAGCCTGACAACAAAATTTCAAAAATCATTAAAAAAATATGCCATTTACCTTGCGTATTCCAGCGATACTGCTCATCGGCTGAACTGCAAATAAGAAAAATAACAGTCAGTCTCACAATCATATTTCACATACTAACATGTATATGCACACTGTAGAAAGTAACTGAAGTAAATCCTTTATATATATATATATATATATATATATATATATATATATATACACACATACATATATATACATATATAGTTTAGTAAGATTTAGTTCTACTCTCTTCCCAGCATGCACTGAAACATAAACAATTGATATTGGTGCTAGTTGTATTTACAGTGTTATTCATGATGATGCCATTTAGTAATTCTCATATTAAAATAGTCTTTCAAATGTGTTTAGGTCTTTGAATGGCATTTTAAGGTATTTTTTCCTCATGAGTATTCATGTGATATTGTTAATAGACTTGAACACTTCAATCCCCATGACATTTTCTCATGGCAAACAAACCATATAAAAACACACAAAGAGAACACTGCTTTTTTTTTTTTTAACAAATGTGAATAAAAGCAGATATAATAATAAGTAATATCAAATTCAAATATTAACTTCAGTCAATGTAAATACTGTTTGTGATTCAAGCTTTGATGTTTTTTTTCTCCGCCTGATACAGTAGAATTGAGATGTAAGAGAATAATTGCGAAACCCCCAACATCTCTCATCTCATAACAACCCAACATAGCTGACAGGAAACTGCAGGCTGGGGTGAACCGAGGGTGCCACTTCACACGAATGCAGATGTATTTTCCCTCTCTCCCATATCTCGGATCAAAGGTTAACCGGGATAACGCTTCCCACCCTTTAGACCATTATTATTATAATAATTTCCTATTTATACTGAGAAAGAATACAAATGACGTCGCACAGGCACAAAGTGGGAATGAGACTGGTGCTGAATATTGGATTTCCTGAACCATGATCATGGCTGGGCCAGAGGATGGAAAAAAAAAGAGAGAGAGAGAGAATAGGAATGGGGTTGGCTAAAATCAGCTCTGCTGCGGTTGACTGCCCATCCACTGTATAGACGCCTTCAGGCATAGCATGCTGTGACCCATGATCCTCTGCTGCGGCAGCCTGACAAACTGTTAGAGGGTTTCCTGCATTGAAAAAAGTCTATTTATCTGCAGTAGATCTCTGCACTATAGGCGTCATGGGAAAAAAAAACTGTGTGTTTACCAGTGAAACGTCCTACCCCCTACGGAAAAATCTTCTGCTGCCCACCGCTGTCCCCCATCAAGAGACAATCATGGCCATTTATTCATTCGGTCTATCCTACGGCTACATTAAACAGCAGGCATTGGAAATATATACCTGAAAAAAAGTGGAAACAACTGGGGTGACATTGGAGTGATGAGAGTTGTTTACTGCATTTGTCCTTGCTCAAGGACCAAGGGGATCGAGCTATAAACTATAAACCGCAAAGAAGACGTCTGGGTCATTTCTGAATCTGAACATGGAAGAGCATGCGTGGTCACAGAAGTCTTCCATTAGATTATGCAGGAAAACACTTTAAAACACACTAAGATACACTGAGGTCATGAAGAAGACCTGGACATGGAGTTATTTTTTGTTGTTTTTTCATTACAGAAAAACAGTCTCCATTGTTTTTCAGGATGTCCGGTTCTGTCCGTCTTCTGATGTGATACTCGTAATGTTTTGTTTCAAATAGCGGCCAGTAATTGATTAATGACAGATAGGGTCTAACGATTCACAATTCGTTTTGATTTCACAATTCAATTCTCGTATTTTTTTTTTTTACAAAATGAGATTGAAGACATTGAGATTGAGGAGCTGGTCAATGCCGTGAAGAGAGCTGGGACCATCGTTTCCAAGGCTACTATCAGTAATACACTAAGACGTCTTGCATCACATGGAAGGTTCCTCTGCTTAAGTCAGCCCATGTCCAGGCCTTTCTGAAGTTTGCCAGGGACCATCTGGAAGACATACATATTAATGCGCTTATATATACATATATACATACCCTATTCTACAATTAATTCTTCTAATACCTGAACTTAACAACTACTGCAACTATTAAGAAGCAGCAAATTAAGAATTTATTAAGGGAAAAGTCAAATAGTTAATAGTTATTCTAAAGTATTAAACTATTCCTTTAATGGTTTTCACGTACAGGAAATCTGTAGCATGACATTCAATTCTGTCAAGATGCATAAATCTGTCTCAAACCCCCAAGTCATCAGTCTGAACTGATCCAAGCAATCAAAGAGTCATGTATAGTAGTTCTTCCAGTACTCGCCAAACAGTTTTTGGTTCATACAAACTCATACAGGTTTGGAAGATCATGAGGGTGAGTATATGACCTTACAACTTACAATTCCCATCTCTTCTAACATGGCAAACCTTTTGAGACAAAATCCTTTCTTCAACTTCATGTTAGGATTAGACTACAATATGGTCAAAAAAGAATGAGGCTTTCCTACAGAAACTGTGAGTTGGCAAATTCTACACATACAGCAAGTTCTGCCGAGGGTTTAGTGTAAGGCCTCAGCGTGAACCCCATGAGGACGTTTAGTGCTGGTGCGCTTGGGGAAACGTTACCTTATGAACTTATGGTAGAAAACAAGCATCTTTAAAGCAATGGATGGGGGAAAGTTCTCAGCTGACAAAATTATTTTTTCATATACAGATTTTTCACTTTAAATAATGCATTCAGGCATCTGAATAATGAAAATGTTGACTCGTCTGAATGGGAAATGGTTCTAATAATCAAAAGCTACTTATATAATTGTGTGCGGAAGGAACTAATTAATGCGGCTGAAATTAAATGGTGGTGTGGTTCAATAGAAATGCTTCTCTATTGTCCCGTTGCTTTGTCAACATTTGAGAGAAAATGACGTCAAAGCATAAACCCTGTGCGACAATTTAGATCATTCCTCTTCAGAAAGTCGTTACACTCTCTTAGAGCCAATCAAAAGCGAGGACCGGCGTCAACTGTTGTGTAATGCTGATTATTTTACAGCGGGCCAATATTTGAAATAGAATGTCTCTCAAACACACTTCATCACACCAACAAATCACTTCCACTCCTTATGGCTTGCTGTTTCATTTCCAAGAGGCTTTAACACAAAGCGAACTCTGTGGCCCAGCAGATTTGAGCTCGAGATGCTGTCACACACCTTCTGTTCAGATGGATGCGCCGGAGCCAGACGCCAGAGAACGAGGGAGCCAGAACCAGCAGCATGATTGAGGAGCCTGCAGACCTGTGACAAGGCTTTTAATTGCAACCTGTTGGCAAGTGCAGACGAGCACATGGCCAGAGACAAATGCATGCTGGACTGCATGCAAGTGTCAGAACAAGGCAATGGAGGTGCGTTATGGGACAGAAATTTCATAAAATGTCAATTTTGCTGAATGCAGCAGTTCTACATAGCATTAGGACTCCATGATTTTAAGTAAGTAAATTTTGTGTGTGTGTTTGGGGGGGGTTAGTTTGTTAAATATTGTGTTTGTAACTGATCATTTTACCTTATTATGACCTAATCAAAAACTAGCAAGTGTTGATTATTCTGATTAGTTGTATTACTAATAAGATGATAATATACTGTAAATAAGAATGATGATAATAATAACTGTTATTATTACTGTTACTCTTATTATTATTTATTAAAGCTGTTTATTTGTAGTATCAGTATTATCACTATTATTAATATTGATACAATGAAAATATAAAATATATTACATGGACACATTATAAATTGAATATTATATTCAATTAAAAATAACAACAACATTAATAATAATAATAATAATAATAATAATAATAAAAGTTATAACATAATATACATAATTAATACAGTTTTTATTATTATTATTATTAGTAGTAGTAGTATTTAAGATATTTATTAGTAATAGTATCAGTATAATTACCATTTTTAATACTGATAAAATTAACATTAAATATTTTACATGGAAGCATTATAAAAATGAGTATTATATTCAATGCATAACAACAATATTGTTAATGATATTTAATATTATTATTATTATAATTATTATTAGTAGGACTTAATATATTAATAAATTAATACAGCATTTATTATTTTTATTTATTATTTATTATTTTATATTATTATTAATGTTTGAAACATTTATTAGTAGTAGTATCAATAATATTAATATTATTAATACTAATAAAATGAACATACTATTCATATACATATTTATTTTATTGTATGGATACATTTTAAAATGATATATATATATATATATATATTATTTGAATTATGATCTTTATTACTGAATCAGTTTCAATCTTACCACAATGATGATATTAAAATACTATGTTTTATTAAAGTATATATTTTATTATATTTCTCTATACTGTATTTCAAATCTTATTAGGTCATCATTGTTAACAATATTATTATCTTTCCAGTTTTATTATTTTATTTTTCTTGTTTTAAATTACAATAATACTATATTTATGCATGAATCGCTTCATTTTTTCACAGTCTCTCACCGTTTATTATAACACACATCACAAATTCGATTTTATTTTGATAATTTGTGAAGCACAGTATTTGTGCCATTCTCTCCCTGTAAATACTTGACACCATAAAAGCAGTCAGGCCTGACGCACTAAACCATCTGTGGTGTCACTTTGCCTTGATCCTCTTGACTGACCGAGATGAGTGTGTCTGCGTGTGTGTTCTCAGATCACAGCAGGCCACGGTCCATCAAGACACCACACAGAATTAGAGCCGTCTAATTCACTTAGATGGATCGGTACACCTTCTACACCGTTCTTTACAGCTGGAAACCCTAGTTACATCACAGATTTAGCAGTGCTCTGATAACTATCTGCTACACGGGCCTCCAAGCAAAGTTGTCCTTCAATAAAACATACATTACCCTACCAAATCTAATAAAGCAGCCGTAGTCAGAATAAAAGATGAGACACAATTAACGCCGGACAAATATAACCGTATCAACTGCAGTAAAACGGCACAGCTAAATCAATAACAATTACCGCAAGACTGCACATCCATACGTTACACATAGACTAGACCCAACTAACTGCAATATTAACCTCATTACCACAACATCCATAGTGTAAACACTGACATCCATCCCCGATGGGTCCTAACAAGAAAGCAAAGCATTTTCCAAACCCAAATGCCAAAACCCAATGACTCTCTGCGTGCAAATGCTGGCCGTCTCAGATAACTTATTCTGAAGTCTTGAATAAGATACAAACCCTCTCATTCATGACTTTGTGGGAATTAGATTCAGACTCTTTCCAGAATGCTTGATTAGAGGCCTTTAACTCAGAGACTTTAATTACCTTCTGCTGCCAGTTCAATTGAGGGGACACTTCTTTTCTATAGGAAAATCTTCCACATGGCGTCCTGCTTATGTACGGCTAGGTGCCAAACGCTGCGTTCCCATGGTGTAAATAATCAGAACTGTACATTGATTCAAAGTTTTACTGAGATAATTACTAGCTATTAGAGCTGTCACAATATTAGATTTTTCAAACATGGTTATGGTGGCCAAAATAAATCATGATATCGATGGGGGGGCTTTAGCGGTCAAATAATTTTTTGCTTTATTTAGTTTTTCTTTTTTACCCATGCAACACACATGAGGAGACAGATAAACAGGGCACATGCATTGCATGCACTCTGGGTTTCTCTGACTTTTTTGAAGGATATTCCACCATAATTGTAGTTTGAGGGCATTGAAGCGTGGGAGATGTAAATTGTTTTAAGTAAAGAGTTTTACACCTTTCCAATGATATAGTTTGTCATGATTAGATTCAATACCGGGAAGTAAACTATAGGGGGTTAAAGAAATATACCATTTTTTTAAAGATAAAGTTAAATTGACAAATTTTGACAAATTAATTTTTCCCCCTGTAAGTCCACAGTTTTGGTTTCTGCCACAGAATAATATATATATATATATATATATATATATATTCTTTTTATTTTATTTTATTTTTTTTAATTCTTCACAATTCAGAGTTTATGCTGGATTTCTGAAAAGTTAAAAAGGTCAAAATAGTTAAACTCAGAATTGCAAGAGAGAGTCTGAATTAATTACCATTAAAAACATCCTGAAACCCCTAAAAAACAATGAATACCAGCCACAACCCTAAATAAAAGCTATTGTTACCAACCCTTTTTCTTTTATTTCTTTAAGACTTATTTCTTTAAGATACGTGATGCAAGTTTAATCATGGACTTGCACAGATGGAAAGGAAAACTTCAAACGTTTAAAAGAGAATCTAAGTATTTAACGATTGCTGAAGTCTGAAAATACATGAACCTGAAACCCTACAGATAACCCAGATCTGTCATGCGTCACACTGGGGAGGCATCAGACTAAAGCAATAATGACAAGTCTGAAGCGTCTGGCCCCTTTACAAGCAATTAAAATCAGCCTGTCATAGTGCACTTTGTATCTTGAAAAGCATCTGTATCAGAGACTGGTCAGTAGCTGTGGAGAACAACATTGCCAATCTATGGCCACAGAACTGAATATGTGAACACATCCAGTATTTGGGGATTTCACATTGATTGCCACCGATGATGGGACCAAATATGAGTCTATTATGCGATACACAGATATTCACCAGCAGAACTAAAAGTAATTTTTGACTCTGTACAATGTGAAGAAAGAACAATGCAGATGAGAAGTATTTATGGAGAGGAAGGAAAGACATGCTTGACTGCTTTGCTGCCTTCTTGCATCCTGAGATGAAAAATGAAGTTTTAATTTTAGGTCTCCATCAAAACGGAGCAGAAACAGCTAACAGGCAGTCTATTTGTGTACCCTTCAGGGATGCTCTGTGTCTGCCTCCATTTGCCTGTAGACTGGCATACAAGACACACACACAGTCCTGCTAAAGCCATTATGGCACTGATGAGAAGATATTAATTTCTGACACTCACATACACAGCTCACGTTTTGCTCCACTATATAGGAATATGGCAACCTTTCAACTCGGCCTCCAACCTGACATCCTGTTGCTGATGGTCACACATCACCGGAGGATCATTTATCTCCGTTTAGTAACTCATTAGAGTAACCAGACATCCGCAATTTAGTGCCCTGTCCTCGGCTGAAGCTGGCCACGGAAATGTCCCCCTGTTTACTGTGCTTAACAATATCTAATTGGACAGAACACTCTGTATATGCAGTAAGAAAATTCAGTATGATAATGACTTCAATTTATTAATTCATGAAATTATTGTTTAGATATGTTATTATTGATTATGAGATCAGTTTATTATTTGCTATAGAAAATTGTATTTATATTTTAGCATTTAATATTTTAATTAAAAAACTAGATAATATTTTTTATATAAGATAAGAGTTTATTTGTTTACTTGTACTAATTTATTTATTTATACTAATTTATGTTCAAACTTATAAGTTTATATTAATAATATTCCACACACACATATATGCAATAATTATTACAATGAGAAAATTTTATTATTTGATATACAAAATGTTTTTTTTGTTAAATTACAGTTTGTTATATTGTGTGTGTGTGTATATATATATATATATATATATATATTAGTCATTCATGCAATAATTACTTAGATGATAGATGCTATTATACAATGAGTACATCTTATTACTTGCTTCACTTATTTTTTTACAATTACAATTATTTTATTAGTTGCTTTGTAAAAGTTGAGAAACTGTAATATATTAATAATTTACTTTTCTTCATAAACTACCTGTCCCAAATTTTACAGTTTCATATTTATATAATAACAATATATTTTAAATTATCAATAGATATAGTTTTAAGATATTCTTTGGAATTTATGTTAAATTGCAATATCTACAATAGAACATTTTTATTAAATTACTAGATATTATACAATAGTATGATAGTTATACATGTAGTTTATATATATATATATATATATGTGTGTGTGTGTGCACTATACACACAATATAATAGGTATAACGTAAGTAAAATAGTTATATATAGTTACCCTTTCAGTCGTTACATATGGGAACTCGCCAGAGAGACCAGATGCCTTTGAGCTTTATACAAAAGGCCAATGAATATTGGCGTGCACTTGATTGCGCTCAGGTCATCAGGCTCATCACTGTGTGAGTATAAGAGGGCACGAGCGGCAAGGCGCTTAGGAGATTTCCAGGTGAGCGTTCAGAATGTTCTGTCCGGGGTGAAAGCCGTGCGGACTTCTGATGCACCATGTAGTCCCGTGGTCCTCCTGGAGGAGACCGCTACCCCTGTAACAGGCCAGGTGCCCGCACCGCAGCATTCGCTACACTCAGTCCCTCCAAACAGCGATGCTGCCATTCTCGTGCGGAGGTTGTTGTCCTACTGGCGAAGGACACAATCGAGCCTGTCCCTCCAGCCGAGTTGTGGTCAGGATTTTACAGCCCTCACTCCATCGTGCCCAGAAAGAGCAGTGGGTTGAGACCCATCCTGAACCACGAGCTTTGAACCAGTCCCTTCCTAGTGAAGCAGCCGTTCAAAAGACTCGCTCTGAAGTGCGTGCTAAGCATGCAGACGGAGCCAGGGTTGGTCCGCAGCCATCGACCTGAGGACGTGTGCTTTTATGCCTTGATTGCCTCGACCCAGACCCGAGGATCGAGCATATCAGTACAACACCCTGGGGCCTGTCCCTCTCAATTGTTCTCTCCCCGCTGAAGCGGCAGAGAGACATCCGCATCCTAACAGCTATCTCGGCGACTGGCTGATAATGGCTCACTCGCGGGATTTCTTGTACAAAGATGCGCAGGGATATAGTGCTTGGGCACTTTAGCCTTGAGGGTCCTCAGGTTGACCGAGTAAAGAGTAAACTCTCCCCAGAAAATAAAAGGAGAGGATCTCTTTTCTCGGTATGGAGCTGGACTCGATCGCTCTGCCCGCCTCGCACCGAGCGCGCTGACCTCACTGAACTGCCTAGATATGTCAGGCACAAGACAGCGGCCCCTCTAAAAGGAGGCTCCTGGGGCATATGACAGCTCGGCCGCATGCAAACATGCCGCTGGGCTGATTCATATG
>JAUMHI010000031.1:1926554-1938691 GCA_032359435.1 Enteromius unitaeniatus
CCCCTCCATGATTTCTAAGTAAGAGAACTTGCAAAATCACAGGATGATCAAATACTTATTGACCTCACTGTATATATATATATATGTGTGTGTGTGTGTGTGTGTGTGTATGTTTTTAAAATATGATATGTTTAATACACCAATTTTTAATATTCATCAAATGTAGGGATGTAACGGTATTGTAAATACCGTCGTACTGCAATAGCAATTTTTTTCCATACTACCTTGGTCGCATGACTCGAAAAAACGATAGGTCTTCTGAAAAAAGTTGGCTCAGGCGAATGGAGCGAACGGGAGGTAGACGGGAATTACAATTCCCATAAGACCAAGCGTGCCCATCATTCTTAGCATTATTTTCTGTTCAGCGAGCTGCTGAGAGGAGCAGGGCTTTCAGTTAAAATAGCTATTATGTTGCTTCTAACTCTATTTTACATGCAAATTTAGCCAAAATCACAGCATAGCCAGTGTCTATATCTTATGTGTGCTTGGTTTCATCAGACAATGCTCGATTATAATTAAGGATTTTAATCTAGATTAACATCTTGTAAGGTAGAGCTAGTTCAGTAGGTCTTATAATGGGGTGCATTTCAGTCACTTTTTCATATTCATTCTGTTTTTCTGACAACAGAAACCATTAAATATATCAGTGAAAACAGTTATATTGAGAATTAGGGTGCATTGAATAACATTATGTGACCCATAGAAGCAAGATAATATGACGCACTGACGTATAGAATATGCAAATTGATGCATGACGTCAGCTAGCGACAGGTTTTAAAGGTGTGGAAGGTTTAATAATTTTTTGTTATTAAAATTGAAAAATGTAAGTTCCTGTTTTAAAGTTTACAGATAGATGGCTAATGTGTATGCCATTGATATGTTCAGTGTTCATTAGTTTTGTTTTTCCTGTAAATAATTACCGTACCGTGCCATTCACACCGAGGTATTACCATACCGTGAAGTTTTGATACCGTTACATCCCTAATCCAATACATTATAAAGTGTCAAAATCTGGCTTGGCAGGAAACAAAGCCTTATTGTACAATGGACTCCAACAGAGTATTTTATTAGCATGTTGCTAAGCTAACAACATAATACTCAACTAAGAAAATCAGTGTTTTAAACTTTTAAACATTACTTCAAATTGTTCAAAGTGTGTTTTAGAATGCCATCATGGCATAAAAGACACAAACGCAACAGAGAAATGTGTCCAAAAAAACAATGGAAAAGTATCACAGTGGAATGGAAAACACATTCAGCATGAACAGCCTCTTTGAGTACGCTCCTCCTTCACATGCCGCAGTCTCTAGGCAAATGGGGCAGGGGACATAAATATGAAGGAGTTCTGTTTAACATGCACTTTGGACAACATATTTGTCAATTGACTGAGGTGGGGTGGTTGTGTTTGTGGGTGGGTTTACAGTCAGCAGTTTGCTGAGAGATAGGACAGCAGGAGATGGTCCCCAGAGGTCATTAAACACACACACAAACACAAACAGCTCTGGGCTGATCCTGCGCGCTGACAGGGGCTCTTCATCTCTCTTTGACCCCAGGAGACATGCGCTCCTCACCGTGGCTGGTATTACATCAAACAGACACAGGTCATCAGTCTAACCCCTGATATACCTGCCACCTTTCAAGCCAATTCAAACACGCCCCAGTACGGCGCCTTCCGAATTTTGCATGACTCAGGCATTCTGCTTACCAGATAAATTATCAAAATGTTTTCCTGTAGACCTGAGGAATTTTCCCTGAGGAGGCAAAAGTTTAGCTGAGGAAAAGGACTGACGGTACAGAAAAGAGTGCATGACGGGAGACAAAAATAAACAATATAAAATAAATAAAATACAACTGGAGCACACATTTACAGTTAAAATTAAACACTGTAGCATGTCAAACTGCAAATCAAAATCAATGATCCTTTGCGGAACAGATTCCTCAAATTCAACCCAGAACATGTGTTTTGCAGCATTATTACACTTTTTATTGTAGGAATCATAGTTGACATGGTTCAAAAACCAGGTGGGTGGCAGGGAGTTGCCATTTTCTTTAGTTACTAAACAGCAGGTTTTCAGCGAACGCCCTTGCACGCGGCTTCATTATGCCTGCTCCTTTCTGCTCTCGAAAATCCCCAACATCAGCCACAGAGACGTGAAGCGACGCCAACAAACCTGGCATACAAACTCTTACGGAACAACAAAACAAACCTTCACAGATACAGACATATTACAGTTTATTAAAAAGCATCACTTTCAGGAGAAAATTATAAATTCCCTTTAAGTCGCACAAAAATCTCTATATTAACAGGAGACCAAAGATGAAGAAAGAATAAATATCTCTACTGCTCAGCAGGAAGCACATAAAGGATGAGATTCAAAGCTTGAGAGAACATATGGAGACAGACATATACAGAATAAGATGAAGACAGTCAAGGAGGATTTTTATACATTTCAAAGCTGTAAAGTTCATAAACATCCAGATGGTGCAGACATTACTGAGTTACTCTGAGAGCTATGTTTCAATAGATGTGTCATGGTTGGAAGCAACAGTTCATCTCCACATTAGCAGGCCCTAGTCAATTAAAACCAATCAATTGCTAGACACCTAAGTCCGAGCCAAAGAATGACAGGTAGAACAGGTAGGGCTGGGTATAATGGTAGTTTTACTCAAATGAAACGGTCAAATGCTCTTGAAGTAACCCTCAAAGCCGTAGATGTTCTTACCACACGCACGTTTCATATATTTTGATATAATAAAAATATAATTGATATAAACAATGTAATTGTAATATCAGTATCTCACATTCAATTCTGCAATGGATTACATGTTTTTTAATTATCAAAATTAAATGTGTTTACTACAAATACAATTCATAATAGTTAAGCTAAAGTAACTACACATTAACATGGGTTTTCTATACTAGCCATTTAGCTTCACCATGGTATTTGTGATTATACTAATTGTATTAAATCCGACTGATTATACGCAATGAACGCATACAGAGCATGTGATGTCTGTGACGCCCAAATGTACAAAACAAAACCTCTCACCTCTGTAATAAACATGGAGGTGTTAGTCCCGTCCAAAGTGGTACATTAAAAAATAAAATTGCGGACGTCCGTTGATAAGAATCAAAACTCACACGTAGTTTAGAAAACTAGTCCTGTCCGAGTAGGGCTTTTTTGCGTTTTTTACAAGCACAATGTTTTGATTTTATTGTCAGTGTAGGCCTAAATAAAAATACATTTAAGCAAACGCGCCTGATCATTTTCGTGTTTCGATTTCTATTTAAATACATTTGTGTTGGCTAGACTTTTATACAGTCTTAATAATGAATGTCATTAATTTGTGGGGTTTGTTATGATTTGTATATATTAGGGATGCTCATTTCGGTTATTTCTCGTAACCGACAACAGACGCCCAATCCAACCCAATCAAGGCACGAGTTCTTTCATCAAACCTTCATTAACTGACAGCAGCTTTGCGCAGGAAGCGGAGCATATGAATCGCACGCAGAACACAAAACTGACGAGATCTAATAAAACTTTCAGATGACACTCAGCTCATTTCTCCATCACTAGAAGTTACCCAAAACACACATAAAAACACCCGGTAGATGCGCGTTAGTGCTTCAGAGCGTCTCTCTTCAGCAGTGAATGACGTGTCCAGCTCCGTTCACACAGCAGGTTGTTAGTCCTGATCATTTCCAGGTGAGTTCCGGTACAGAACGCGGTTGTCACTCCCTGTGTTAGGACTCAACAACTGTGTTCTGCTGCTGTGTGAATGTGGACAATAAAATGAGATTTTATATGAGTAGGTAAAATACTGAAATAAATAAATAAATAAATAAATAAAATTACCCTTTAAACCGTTTAAATGATTGTATTAATCGGTCAAAATTCAAATTAGTCAGTTAACGGTTAACCCGTTAAAATGAGCATCCCTTGTATATATAAATTTGTACTTTAGTTTTATAACTGATTATAGGCTCTATTTTTTGTTTGTACAGTAAAAAAAACAGACTTCTGTTTTTTCTAGCAGATTTTCTTTCATCATGAAGCGCAATTTTTATTTTATTATTGTTTTTTAATAGCTCGAAAAAACTTTATTTAGTGTCTATCATGAGGGCTAGGCCTATTATTGTTTTATTATTACTGTGTTGTTGGAATTTGAAATTAAAATTCTTGAACTACGAGTCATATCCTTAATGCATAGACAATTTTTTACACATATTTTGATCCATTGGTTATTAGGCTACTTCGAGAGAAAATCTTTAATTTTTTTTTTTACTTTTGACGGACAAAACCCAAATTATTGAAATAAAGGTCAGTAGTATAAACAGTAATCTCAATTCACAAATTTGGTTGAACCTTTCCTTTTTTATTCTGTGAGACTGGTGATCACAAATATGGTTAAATTCCTCTGGAGAACTTCCAGTCATCAGCTGTTCCAAAATGCATACTGTGAGGAGACACGACCTTCAGAGACATCCTTGCTGGCTTATAAATGGAAATGTATGAGCATATGCTAACATATAATGCCTCACAAAATCTTCAGTGCATTCACTGTGGTTGCATAGGTCATATGTGTATATTATGCTATTTATTAAAACACAGTAAAAACAGTAATATTGTGAAATATTTAAAACTGCCATCATCTTTTAATGCAATCTTTTTGAAAATTCTGCATCGACTAGTAAATGAAGTGAAAAAAAGCTTGCGCTCATACTGATGTGGTCTGGATCTTTAAATCATTAAAAATAAATAAATTCAGTCTCTCCTAATGTTGGGATGCACTGCACAGCATCTTGTTTTCTTCAAAGCCATCTTTATTATTAGTTATCTGCACAGACCTGCGTATTCGCCTTTCTCGTAAACACTATGCGTGATTCAGCAGGCGGGGCTAAACAGGCAGTGATGTGGATGTTCTTCTGCGGAGGTTGCACTTATTCACACTATTGCATCGAGTGGAACGTTCCAAAAGCCGTCGTTTTGGCAGACTGCCTTCAATAAGCTGTTTTTAGACTAACAACAAAGTTTTGAGTTCTGAAACTTACAGGATGTTTTTATACAATGACCTTTTATATGTCAAAAGACAGAACTGTGATTTCTCAGTTAATGACCGCTTTAAGACAGAAGTGTTTCAGCCACCTATAATATACCGAATGTGGACATATAAACTTTAAAACTCTTTTATTTCAACATCACAATTAACAGTTAACATATGAACAATATTGATGTATTCTCATCTGTTTGCATAGGTTTATAAATGATTTACCTTAGAAGTTGCATTTCCAAATTAAAGTTATGATAAATCCAAACTCAATATGTAAATGTCTTTTACCAGCTTAATGCATCCTTGCATCCTCCATTTCACCACAATACACTTAATTACTAAATTCACAAATTCTCAGTTTTCCTCACAATTACTTTGCAATTTGATGATTTTCAGCTTTACCTGTTCCTATTTTGCATGATTTCATAAGTCTCAGTGACAGAATAAGCTGAAAACAATGAGAACTATGCTCACAACTGGCTTGTTATTGCCTGTACTTTCACAAATCCCAAAAACACTCCACTAATTATGTCCAGCTGATGACAGATCTGAAAACACAATGGGGTCTGGTGAAACAGCTCATCTACCCTGTATTCTTCAATATATAGACTGAAAAGGTAGTTCCTTTTAAACATTTGTCAAGGAATCTGCTGTTAAGGATTTAAAGACTGCATGAATTTACTGATAGCGTGTCTTCAAACTGTCGTGCCTCACACAGACGTCTCCTTTCATCTACTCAAGTTAGCCTGCCGCCGTCAGACAGGGGTTTTGTTGTTTAGCCAAAATGACAGGTGCTGTTCTCACCCTTGAAGCGAACGGCAACTTGAGGACTGAAATTAATTATTCTTATTAATCAATGAACCACTGCAAGTACTTTAGCCCGGGGCTTTCAACAAATCAAAGAGGTTTATAACTACTTTTTGCAGAAACAAAATAACGTCTTCACTGTAATGATAAAGATTATTAACACTTTACCACCATATTGACTGAATCCAGTTAAAAAGGCACAATAAGGAAGCAAGACTCAGTTGTAAGGCTGGGTATCGTTCAAAAAATTTAGATAGCGATATCTCAAGTTCGATTCCAGTTCCGATTTGCCTTTTAATTAATGAAGATTTCCTTTTGTTGTTGGAAAATACATTTTTATATTACAGTTTGAAACACTGAAGAAAATACTGTTTTAATCATTTTTATAGTAGCCTGTTATGTACATTCTACTGAACAATAGTCATATATTTCTGCTGCCATGTGCTACCCAAACTTTTATTTTGACGGCTTGCCATGAATACTTTTACAGTTCTGTGTGTACATGATATGACAATAGATTTACTCAAATGAAACAAACAAATGAAATCCTCTTGAAGTTCTGGAGATGTTATTTATGTAACCTACTGTATTTATGTCCTCATTTAGTGAGACGCAAGACGGTAATATCAACAGAAGCGTCACGCGCAGGTCAGTAGCGCAATACAGAAAGCGCAACTTAATGTACTCAATTCTGTCGGTACCTAAAATGTATGGAACCCAGCCCTACTCAGTTGCACTCAAGTATATAAAGAACTCTAAACATTGTTCATTCAAAAGAAGAAAGCAGTAAATTAATGCTGTGGTCAAGCTGAACTAGAGATTGTAATGGAACAATGTAAAAAATTAGACTCCACTGGGCAAAATGTCAACAATCAGTTGTTCAGGGGAACAACACAACCTTGGTGTTTCTTTTAAGCAAGCACAAAACACTTACCCTGAATTATTAATAAACAGCAATAGAAGTGGAAAAAGCCTACCTAAAATACGAATATCGAAAACACTAGGGGTGCAGCAACTTTAAAATGTATTATTTATTTATTTTATTTAAAACATTAACATTTTTGGCATCTCTAAAAAGCACAAACTAAAAAAAATACACAAAAATATTTTAAAAAGGCCTAAAATAGTTTAAACTAAAAACTAAATTAAACCAAAAAAAAAAAGTATAAAATTATAAAAACATAACTTCATGGGTTTGATCATTCATGATTAAATTTATTCCCTGAGCTTAAGTGTCAAATAACAATAGGATCAGAGTTATTGCTAACTAAAAATATAAAACATACTTTTAAATAACTGAAAAAATTTTAAAAACTGAAATTTAAATATTTGAAATAATAGAAATATTAAAAACAAAGTTTAAATAGAAGCACTTAAACAACTAGAACTAAAATAAATATAAAAAAAATAATAACAAATGTATTTCTAAATCTAAAATAAATTAAATATAAAAACTATACTCTATACTATAGCATATAAACAATGCTAAAATGATCATATAATCTCAGCATGGTGGTTCCTGTACACTGACCCAATCCATAAACAGATCAAGCTACTGATATGACTACATTTAATTTAATGTGAGGGCAGAATTTTAACATTTCTGCAAAAGCGTTTTAATGAGAGAAAAAATTAAATACTGCATGCATCTTCACAATATGGGCAGCAGGACTTGCTGACATGTGATCTGTGCAAACATCTCTATATTATCCTGAAGGCACAAACACTCTTTCAACACAAAGGCATTGGAGACCAATTATGTGTCTTCACACAAGCCTTTGGCTTTACAGGCTTTACAAATAACTGAGAATAAAGTGTTCAGACACTAAACATACAAGGTTTGACAGCTTATGCTAATGCAATCTATGCATTCGGTCACACCAGTTTTCTCTTCGATTTGGACCATTCTTTATTTTGCCCAAGAGCAAAATGAATGCTAATGAGAGTAAACTAATGCGATTTACAGAGTTATTCACCTTTTCACTTTGCTGATCATAAAATACGCACTCACTTACTCATTGTCTGTTCTTGTTTGTCTGGATACATTGAATGTATTTACATAAATTATTATACTTAATAGTCACCAATATATAAGGTCATGTAACTCATTCATCTGAGATGAATGGTTTAAGCACATCCCTTTCTGCATATTATAGAACTTTTACATTATATGGCTGCTTATTTAATGAATACACATCTTTTAATGTGACAACCAGACCAATTCCAAACACTTGTGTTTCTATACTGAGCTGGTTTGTGACAATTACCAGTAATTTACTGTCCACGTAAACTCACTTAATGCAACAAAGTAGGTACTGAACACCAACATCTCTCTCTGAGTAGATATTTCAACTTATAATTTCCGCACCAAGTAAGATCAGCCAGGCTTATGAATTGACATGAGTGTTAAATTATTGTTGACTGACTGGTGGCAGGCAGCATGTTAGATTAAGTCATCCGTTAAATGGTCCGTTCTAAAAAATAGGAAGACAAAGTGTCTTTGTCATTGTTGTTATTGCCTTGAATGCTAAAAAAAGCAGTTCTAAATGGTAGCATTAAAAAAAAAATCTTCCATTGTGTCCTACCTCACAGTTACTCTATAAGAGACGGTGAGATCTGCAAAGCCATTTGGTTTGTATGCTTGGCTTGCCTCCACCATAAGCATATTTTTCACTGTAATGTAGTGCTGTGAAACTTGTGTTGATCTGTATCAATCTTTAATGCAGAGTTTATGTTTGAGCTTGGGTCTGGTGTGGGAAAAGTGCAGTGCATTACAAAAACAAAGATGTCTTGATGACACATTGAACGGCCGAAACATAATAAGATTATGTTTGAAAGAAGTCAAGACTCACTCTGTGAGCATTTTCGGTTTTATGGTTTATATAAAATATATATATGGTTATATATAGTTGCTTGGGTAAACTCGCTGTATTGTGTCGGGTGTTTGTTTTTTAGGTGCCGTATCAGGTTTGTTGTGTTATTAAAGTAGCCACAACTTGTGCACGTCTGCATGCCATTTCTCTTGCACTTATGGCAGATTTTGCATTATAACATATTTTGAACTTCCCAATATGGCAGATTCACAGACGTATGATGGTAATTAGTAACAGTTGCTAATGCAGCATCAAGATTAGGTTGTTTTTCCCAAAAAGAAACAGACAGACAGCCAAATTAAGCTTAAAAATCTAATTAATCACCTTGTTTACATGCGTGAATTTGTTAATGGCAGTACGGCTTAATAATTGGTGCATTTGTAAAGTAAATTACTACGCCAACAAAAACAGACCCATTAGTGCAGCCTGGCTTCTTCTTATAGAAAACACCAGTGCACTCTGGGGGAACGCCGATGAAAGGCAATGACGAATACAATGCACTGTAAGATGAATGGCTGCCAGCGCGAGCCAAGGAAGATGAGATTTCCTTATATGAGAAACTCTGTCAATCAGAATTCATCACTGCTGCCATTTACTTCATCTCTGGTCAGAAAACCAAGTGTCTTTTCACTTGAACACTCAAACGGGGGAAGCAAAGAGGAAAAAGGCAACCTCTTGACCTTGTGTTCTTTAGCGTTCGTAGAGCCATGGCAACTCTACGAGTGGGTGATGCTGCGTGGAGGCCCTGAATAAACTTTCAGCTTCGTACCTCGGCAAACATTTAATCAACATAATTCCCCTCAACACCTCACGCTTATTAGTAACGGAAAGCGGGACGCTCTCCACTTGAAACTTAATAACTGTTTTTGCATCCTCCTTGTTAATTAATTTCTTCTACATTGTTCTTAAAATGGCATGCCTTGACACGTACAGTTCTGCGTGGGTAAGCTTGTTAGAGTCGTTTCAGAAGAATATGGCAATGAGAACCTTGCATCCACCCACAGACTTTTATTACCTTCGGGTTTTGCCTGTATAGTGGTTGCATATCATACATATTACCGTAACAACAGCAATTAACAGCATTTTTAAAAAACGTGATGTCAATGGCGAGAACTAAAAACAACACAGCTGATGTAAAATTAGGCGCGATGCACCATATTTGAATATGTGCAAGCAAAAAGTTAATTTCAGAGGACATTTTCCATGAATATCTAAAAATCACAAAAAGCATTTCTTTTTCGCATTTCCAGGGTTCTGAAAAGCTTCATAGAGGTGAATGGAAACAACAACTCATTTTTATGTTCACGTTTGCTCTAATGCCACAAAATAACATAGCATTCCTATGGCAAAAAATTTATCCAGATATTGGCTATGTTGGTCAGAAGAGAGAAATGAAAAAATGTATGCAACGTATATGTTGTATATGTTTAGATCAAGTGTAAACAACAAACTGCATATTGACTGCAAACTACGACGCTGCTGAAGCTTGTTTATGTGGCTATGTGATATTTTCCAAAATGGTGCTATAGGGTGGAGCAGGGAATACAAACTTCCGAAAAAAATTACGGTTGATGGCCACGGCCACTGATGTCATATGGACTATGTGAATGATCTCCTTGCTACATTTTTGAGCCTTGATTGTGTGAGGATCCTTGCTGTTTACAGGAGTGTCAGAATGCATCAAAAATTACTTCATTTGTGTTCTGAAGATGAACAAAGGTCTTACAGGTTTTGAACGCCACAAGGGTGCGTAACTAACAACAGAAATGTCATTTTTGGGTTAACTATGCCTTTAATTTATTGTCAAACCTTGTGCAATGCATCAAAAATGTCTTTTGATTTTCATGGCTCACATCCTACTTTAGTAAATCACAAAAGAAAAATAGAAAGTCATAGGTTTTGGAACTAGATAATGATGATTTATGAGTGAACAGTTCTTTCAAGAGAGCTGCATTTCAGCTCTAGGTAACCTGGGCCTGTGCTCTGTAATCATGGCTTAATTTTATTCTGTCATTTGCATGAGCTTAGTTGGATGACGCCATTCATATCTGCAAGGGGGAGAGAAAAAAAACAACCTCCAACGTGACAGAGCAAATTATAGCATTATGAGGCCATACAGTATGTCTCCTGAATCCAGAGTTGAACAGAACGTATAAAATGGATATTAAATTATTATATTAGGAAGAAACGCAAAAAGTAAATGTTGATTTTGCACCTGCCACATGCTTTTAAACACGAAATCCTTCAATTCTACACTAAAAAATTTAATTTTTACGCAGAATCTTTACAAATAAACAAGTAGCACATCAAATTAAATATGAAATTTTGAAGTAGAAAGATCTTGTAAAAGCTAACTATTCAATCTCAAACTATAAGAAAAAAACGTTGAATTACTTGAGGGTTATGAAAACATACTTCAGCACGTGAAACGTAGCTCTACACAACCACAACTACACAAGCAGTCATCATTATTCTGAAGGTTGCTGATGACCATAGGAGATCATGCTGTGAAGGTTTGTTTTAAGTGGAAGATGTTAGCTGGCCTGTTGTGAGAGATTCAGGAGACATGTCAACCATCTCAGAGGAATCCTGTCTGAACAAAATTTCAATACTCTGCCCTATGAGCGTGACACAGATTTGCCATAAAACTTTTGATCTAGTAGTCAATGCAAAATAATTAATTCAAAAGGGAATAAAAACTCTTCCTTAGAGCCGTCTTCTAAAGCTAAAAAAAACAAGTATCTGTCACTTTTTGCAGCTGGATCTCAGCATTCTCAGTGAAAAATCAGCCATAAGGGATCTGTGAGTGGCTAATATAATGGCCTTTACTTCACCATGAAATCTGCTCTGGGTCAGAATGTTGCTATCTAAGGTTAATTAACCAGCTTCAGAAAATTAAACCGATTCCAAACACCTTATGCCAATACCAATACGCATTACACTGAGTGGACCGTCTCTCAACAGAGCTTGAAAGATCCTTATTCGTTATGAGCTGCGGAAATGCTTTGCAAACCCCAGCAGAGACCGTTTCAAATCAGAAGTCTGGATCTGTCCCTGCGAGACACCAGTCTCTTTTGGACTTGACAACACTGGAATAACTGACTTTGGCTTTCAGTTGACAGATGGCTTGTGTTACTATTTTTGATGTGCCACTAGTGTTGTCACGGTACCAAAATTTCAGTATTCGGTACCAATACCAGTGAAAATCCACGGTTCTCGTTACCAATTTCTGTACCAAAGCATAGGTACACAAAGCAAGGACTTTTATTTAATCAAACAGCGCAAACTATATTTCATAGCCTAGAACTGCTTTTCTGATGGACCAATTTTAAAGATACAAACATTAACCATACATTTGTTCTCTAACACACATATTTTGGCTACACAGCTCATTTAAAAGCC
>JAUMHI010000031.1:1950067-2010157 GCA_032359435.1 Enteromius unitaeniatus
GTGTGTGTGTGTGTGTGTGTGTGTGTGTGTGTGTGCGTCTGTGCGTGTGTGTCTGTGTGTGTGTGTGTGTGTGCGTGACACCGCAAAGCAAACGTTTATAAAATGTGTTAAACTGTAAGTAATTTGTCAGTTTGTTTTACAAAAAAATAAAAATTTTGTCCAAAAAAACAGATGTAAATGTGTTTAATTTTCAAAATACAAAAAAAAAACAAAAAAATCAAATATATATATATACATATATATATATATATATATATCCGCAAGAGGGCAGCATAGACTTAAGTTACATAATTAAAAAGCTCTGTGATACGTTCAATTAGTATATTTTTACTACGCAGTGCTGTAAATTACAATATTCAGAACCTGCCAAAATGAATATTCTTGAATACAAAACCTTTAAAAAATTGAAAAATTAAACACCTTTAATTGCTTTATTTAAACATGAACAGGTTTAGCGGTAAGCACCATAGACATATGTTAATCACCACTACCACTAGAGATGCATGCAAATAAAGAGTGCGTGACACAGACCAGTCACTGTTCAACAGGAGCTCCGCCCACCTTTCCCCGCCAATCAGCGGCGAGGCCGCGTGCGCAGATTCAAACTCGTTTCCGGAAGAAGGCTGGGCGCGAGATTCGGCGGGATGGACAAAAAATGAAACAGAAAGAGTGGAAAAAACACACACGCCGAGAACACAGCGCAGAGTGACAGTGCAGAGGGGTGTGTGTACTCTCAAGGCGCGCAAGGCACGGAGTTACATCGATGGATTTCTTCCCCCCTCCGTTTTGAAATCGCTTTTTTTTTGGCGATTTGTTATTTAATTACAAGCATTTTGGAAGGACGTCTGCCGTTTTGTTGTATTTATTGCATGATCACTCGGGGATGTGACTGCACGGATCTAAAACAGATACATGTGTGACAGGAGCCTGTGTGGATAAATGTCAGCTGTGTGTTTGGATTTCAAGAAGAGCTGCAGCATCGGATGATTTAAAGACGTTTCCCTTTGAAAAGAGCTGGACTTCAACGCAGTTGTCATGGCCAATATGAAGTCTCGCAGGTGAGATGATGGATGTTATTCAGTAACTACGCGTTATTAGCTCAAATAAGCGTAATAATTGTTAAATGTACAGATCTTGTGTTGATGCCCAGACAGAGTTATTTGTATCGCGACAGATATTGCTATAGCAACAGTAAAGCGCTAGATAACAATACTGAAATATTTAATTACACCACGTAATATGTTAATAAATGGTGATATCTTTATGATATGACAGTCCGATACCTGTGACGCATCACATGTTGCACCTGCTGCTGATCCACATGGTTGATCATGACCCAAAGCCGAGCTTTAAAATACATATTTTTCCATTGCTATATCTACAAGCGTGCTTCCTTATAGCAAGTCTGATGCATGAAACGGTTTCAAATGTGTAAGTTTAGTTTATTATGTTAGCCTGAAGGCTAGCGATTAGCCTATCGAACATTAAACTGCAGTGAACTAGCATGCTAACCGGCTATTTCATAATATCTGAGGTAAAATAGGGTAATAAATGATAAAATAATAATAATATAAATAAGTACGGGGCACGTGGATTATGGTGTTAAACAGTTGCCTCCTGCTGCCAATTTGAGCTCATTAACTTGCATAAAACTACATTAACAGACCACCAGCATTATTTATTTATAACATATTAAAAGCAGATCGTGAATATTTAATCAGTTGTGTCTTACTCTTTGTGTAAATCTACACGTTTGTTATACATTTACACTCAAATAAGCATGTAAGTACATGTATAATCATATTGTGTGTAACGTTTGGCACACAAGCTTTTATTCACATCTAGTCAGATTTTCCAGGTGCTTAAGATTATAAGGGAAGGTGACCTACAGCTTAGTTGTTGTACCCAAAGAAACATGTTATTTATGCATGAATGGAGATTTTAATGTGTGTGTGTGGCCCTTGAATTATTCACTACAGTAATACCTAAAAATGTTGACCTTGTGGTCACATTTTATCTGTCCTCAATAAGTCAGGCCTTGTGAGAATTATGGTAGGCTTAGTGTTCGGGGAGATGATGTGCAGTTTCTATAGTAAAAAATAATCATGTGTATGGAAAGACGCCCATAAAACATGGAAACCCAACATGTTTTTGTGCGCGCGCATTCTCTCTTTGTTGCTATTAAACTGGGGGAGGGTACATTTATGTGTTGCATATTGATGGAAGATATCTGAATGTAATTTCCAAAGGGAGACCAGCTGCAGGCCTTTATCTGCACTAGGATTGTATTTGTGTTCCACCGCAGTACTTTGGCCTGCCTCCTGACTGAATGATGCAAGCAAATCACCTCTAAAGCAAAACAGACTCGTTCATCACCTCAACCCTTCCTTGAGGGTGGAGATCATACTAAAGCATGTTTTCTAAATGAAACGCTTCATTCATCGGGTGGCTTGTAGTACTGAGAGTCAATGTTTCAATGATAAACATGCAGACTGGCACCAAGAAGGATTTTGGACTTCCATATTTGTACCTCTTTAGTCAAAGTTGGACTTCAGCCTAAAAATACACAGAAATGCATAACTTGAGTCTTTGCAGCAAGGCATTCTGGTAGAGTGTGCTGTTGCATATTTCTTTAATGATTGGACTTCCTTCCGTGCTCTTTTGCAAAACCTTTCAGCTCGGCAGCAAATAAGGCTTGAGCTTGGTTTATGTTGGTAGTCACTATGAGCATCGGATAAATGGTTTTCCATTAAGTTTGTGCTCCGGTATCCCAGGGAGACTTAACCACCCAGTGCATGGTGTTGATTAAATACAGTTTACCTCACTGCGTTAGTGAAATGTTACCAGGCAACAAGGCATTCCTATAGACTGAAGTCTTGGGCAAAGTGATTGTCACTTTGATTTACTTGTGTGAACATGACTTGAATGTGTTTTTTGTGTGTTTCTGGCTAGTGGAAAAAATTATATTAAAATAAATTAAAATGTTAACTAATGCACTGGAAATAATTTGAATAATGCTTGAATTCACTTTTGTAGCTTGCATTGCCAGCTTGCAGAGTAATTACACTCAGGCATGTCCTGTTTAACGAGCTGGCTGCTTTTCTAAACTGTTTGCATCTTGTATTCTACAGATGAGTGATCATGCTTGTCTGCTCAACGGTTTGTTTCAGACAGACAGTTTGAGAATAATGGCTTCTGTTAGACAATGTTTGTCCAATTAGACCAAACAGAAAACTGTTTGACTCTTCCTTTTTTGCTTTTTTGTTTGTGTTTTATGGCTACAGTGAAGATGAGGAGGATGAACGTCAATCTACGGACCCTGACAGCAGAGACCCTAAAAATTCCAAAAAGACCCTTTGCAAAATTAAATGGTCCCGAGATGAGGTATTATATGCATGCATTTATGTATTAAGAAATTAGTACTTCTGTTCAGCTAGGATGCATTAAATAGCTTAAAGGTGAAAGTAAAGCCATTTATTTTGGTACAATATATAACTTTTTTTAATAAATGTTGTTTTGTCTTTTACTTGCCTTTTATCAAAAAATTTATTCTGGTTTCCACAAAAATAGTGGTATGTTTGAGCACTATACATTTTTGAATGGCAGTCTATGATATTTTGAGTTTTAAATGGGATAATACTTGGAAATGCTTTAGGTTTTTGTGATGAAACAGGAAAGGGTGGGGAATTGCGAAGTGCTGTTAGTTCTGCTCTCACAGCCTGCAGAGGTGGAAAATCTCATGATATCTCTTTCATACGCAGGATGAGAAGCTAAAGAAGCTTGTTGAGCAACACGGAACCGATTCTTGGAAATCAATTGCCAATTATTTCCCAGTAAGTAACTTGCTTAATCATTACTTTAAACGCATTTGTAAAATTTGGTTTTGGCTTAAGTTTCATATTAAGGACTATTGTTAGATGTATGTTGTATTATTTGTGAACAGGCCTGTGAGTTAGGAAAGATGTTATTATAGGTGTATGTGTATTAGCTGCAGGTGTTGATGTGGGATTTTGTTGCACTTTGACAGACAAGGACAGATGGTCAATGTCAGCACCGTTGGCAAAAGGTGCTCAACCCAGAGCTGGTGAAAGGACCCTGGACAAAAGAGGAGGATCAGAGGGTAAGATGAGCCGGGTGTTCTGTGTCCTCAGAGAAAGACAGAGATGGATGATTAAATGGCAAAAGATGATGGATTTGGGTGGGGTGTGATGATCTCATAGTCCTGATTCCGAGTTTTAGAGTGCAAAAGTCATTGTATTCCTCCTCTACCACCAAAAGAACTGAAAGCTTTTGTTGCAGTATCCTACAACACACTGTTTAGAAGTTGCATGACAGCATTCCAGAAGAACCGACACTGTTCTACACACACTTTCTGCCCTATTTGGTTTATAATGTTAACATAAATCTAGAAGTTGTACATAAAATCAAAAAAATATATGGGTTGGTAAGACCTTTTGAAGTCTTTTTTTAAAGGATGTCTTATGCTTACTAAAACATTTAGCATCCATTACTCCAGTCATGTTCTGATTATCTGTTTTACGTCCATCTTAACAGGTGATTGAGCTGGTTCACAAGTATGGACCCAAACGGTGGTCCGTAATTGCCAAGCACTTACAGGGCCGCATAGGCAAACAGTGCAGAGAGCGCTGGCACAATCACCTTAACCCAGAAGTGAAGAAATCCTCCTGGACCCATGAGGAGGATCGCATTATCTATGAAGCACATAAACGTCTGGGCAACCGCTGGGCTGAGATCTCAAAACTGCTACCTGGACGGTAATAAGTTCTATTTTAACTCAAAACCTATGCAGAATAAATAAGATTACCAGTGTGTGTGTGTAGGCTGGAGAATGACCTTTACTTTGCTGGACTCTTATAGGACAGACAACTCCATTAAGAATCATTGGAACTCCACCATGCGCAGGAAGGTAGAACATGAGGGTTACTTGCAGGAGAGCAGCAAGAGCTACAGCAGTGACCCTGGCCAGAAGAAACGCTCCAAATCCAGTCCATCTGTGGAATATGAACATGACCAGAATCAACTGATCATGAGTGGCCAATCACAGGTGATCATTTTAGTGTGAATTTATATAGCCAAAATACTATATAATTTATATATCACTAACCTAACAATGGTTTTCAATTTAATCTGTATTAATGCTAAATATTAGAGGCCGACCGATAAAGGATTTTAAAGACCGATACAAATATTTGTTGGTTTTAAAATCCAATATTCCGATATATCGGCCGATATTTATTTATTTATTTCTGTTTTTACTTTTCAGAAACGCACAACAAAACATTAACAGATTTCCCTAACATTAGTTATTTGTAGTCATTTATGAGCATAATATGATAATTCATTTTAAAAAGAAAATTGTCACAACAGAACAGAGGAACATCAAAATATATTAAAGTTCTGATAAATAAAATGTATAAAAATACAAACTTCAGATATGAAATGTAAAGTCCTTTGAACAAAAACAACAACCAAACCAAAGTTACCAGTTTTAAAAGACCTAGTATAAATATAACTTTGAATACGACTGGAGACAATTTCTGTTAAGTTCTGATAAATAACAACAGCAAAATATAAATTGCTAACAGTATATGAGGTAGTGTACTGAATGAGCCAATCCTCAATAGCTCCAGTTCAGCAGAGGCAGGTTTTAGTACAAGAATAGTTATTTGTAGTTGAGTATTTACTGAAATATTATTGTCACAACAAAACAGAGGAACATCAAAATATATTAAAGTTCTGATTAAAAAAAATGTAGATATATAACTTTAAAGTCCTTTGAACATAAATCCAATAACAACAACAACAACCAAAAGAAAGTTACCGGTAAGGGTGTTTCGTCTGTTTGTATTCTGTTTTTGATTTATCGGCTAGTATAAATGCCAATACCGATAGTTTGGAAAATGCCTAATATCGGCCTGCCGATAAATCGGTCGGGCTCTACTAAATATAATGCATACCAGATGTGAAGTATTTAACATGCAAGCTTTCATATCATTTTTGATTGACAGCCACCCAGATATCCATATGGTTCACAAAGTGGCCAGTGTATGGAAAACATTACTGTTGAGATCTCTAGTTTTATGACGGTAAGTCCCATGGTGCATTTCTCACAGCATGCTTCGATCTTCTCTATATCTCTGAACTTCCTGCTTTCTGAAGTCTGTTTGTCTTTTCTATTAATGAAAAAAATCAATCTCATATGTTTGTGTGTAATTGTTTAATCTGCATGTGTGTGGTGTGGTGTTAAAACTGCCATATATGAATTTCACCAATGCAATTTATGAATTTGTATGGGTTATAAAATAGCTTTTGGAACATATTGGCATTATTGAAATGTAATTTCAAAGTCCTTTAAAAGCATCTGAATGCTGGATGGGTTTGCTTGGTGAAATTCAGGACCTCATAAAAGTCTCGTGAAATTGTCAGTAAAGTTTGTGTCTCGGTCTCTCTTTCCGCCTCTTCCCCCTGGTTCTTCTTCCTCACAGCCATGCCATGACGACCCAGACAAAGAGAAAAGAATTAAGGAGCTAGAGCTGTTGCTAATGTCAGCTGAGAATGAAGTCAGAAGACAGTCGGGCTCTCGTGTAAGAAACACTGTGTGTGCGCGTAGAATATAGGTCCCATTGGCTTCCTTCCATCCCATCTTACTCCCCCATACCCTCATTTCTAGATATGCTGCTTAGTAAATCCTACCCGCCTTCACTGCCTCCCTACCTAACACCCAGCTTTGGTTTTATTAACTAAAGCTACTGCTAGTGACCGCTTTCAGGCATGAAAGCATGTTTTTAAAAAAATGTATATTATGTTTTTTGTTTTTTGCATTTATGCATTAATTAATTATTAATATTAATTTATAATATATTCAGCGTTATATTATCTGAGAATTGTATTTGCCATATATGCTGTATTCTCATTCAATTAGGAGAGTAGAATGTATTGATTTAATAAATATATTCTAAAAACATTTATGAGGTTAGGTGACAATTATTCATTATTAACTGTTTCCTTGTCAAATGGCAGCAAGAATGCAGCTTATTATTAACTTTTTTTGAGGTTATTATAATAAATGTTTACAAGAGATTTTAGTATTCTGTATGTGACCCAGGACCACAAAATTGAGATTTATTTTTATTGTTAGGATAGCACAGTATTTGATCAAGATACAGCTGTTTGAAAATGTGAAATCTAAGGGTGCAAAAAAAAAAAACTAAATATTGAGAAAATAACCTTTAAATTTGTCCCAGTGAGGTTCTTAGCAATGCATATTACTAATACAATAAGTTTTAATAGATTTACAGTAGGACATTTACAAAATATATTCATGGAACATGATCTTTACTTCATATCTTAATGATTTTTGCCTTTAAAGAAATCATTTTGACCCATACGGTGTATTGTTGGCTATTGCTAAGTGAAGTAGTGTAAGTTTATTGCCTCATGTGTCTTAACTCTCCCTTCCTCATCACTTCAGTTTTATCATGTTTCTTAATAATGCCTTTTGACTGACCTCAGTGGTTTGGTTCTATACAGAATCCAGAGAGCTACTCCAGCTGGTCAGACAGCCTTCCCGGTGATACCACCACAGAGAGCGTGGAGGACAGAGGGGGCAAGCTGTGTAATTTAGAGGAGGGCCAGCCTGCTGCGATGCCTCTGCCTGTCTCTCCCAGCAAGTTCCTGGCTGCTGAGGCCAGTGCTGTGCTGTCCACTCTAGAGACCATCCCAGAGTTTGCAGAGACCATGGAACTTATTGACTCGGTACAAAGAGAATTACAAAAATCTAGTATAACATATGTAATATAGATAATATATTGTGGATAATATAGTATATTTACATTATTTTATAATAAAAACATATTTCTGAAATATATACATATACATTTTGCATTATTATTTAGATTTTAATAGATTCTAGTTAATATTAAAATTCTTTTTAAATATAACACATACAATATAACTATATTCTTACCTATATTGTGCGTCCATAAAACAAAAAGGTAAAAAAAAAAAAAAATTGCATTTTGTCTTGGAAGTGGCACACCCACTTTAACAAGTATATTAACCTTAAAGGGACAGAATTTATTTAAGTTATAATTGATGTAATAAAATTCATGATTTCTATTTTTCTGTTAAATTTTTATTTATTTTATACTTGCATCGATATTGCATACAATCAGTGCTGTTAAACGATTAATTGAAATTTTAGTTTACATAACATGTAAAATGTATATAAATACACAAACATGCATGTATATATTTTAGATAAAATATGTTGTTTATATGTTATTGTTTTATTTATATATATTTATTTATTTATAACACATTATATGAACGTAAATTTACGTGAAGTAAATGCTTTCAAAATATATACTGTATGTTTGTATTTATATATGTTTTATAAATATACACCGAACACGCATATATATATATATATATATATATATTGCAAAATAAAACATTTTTTAAGTGCGATTTAATTGTTTGACAGCATAATATATAATTTACTTGATTATATGCAGAGTACAATTTACTCTGCATCGTAAATTTTGTTATTTAGTTTAGTTTAATAAAATTCAAAGATGCATATTTTTACTTGCCTAATGAAAAGGAAAAATGTTTTGATGCTTCAGGATCCTTTAGCCTGGAGTGATGTGACCAGCTTTGATCTCACTGAGGGAGGCCCTTCTCCGAAGGCCGCCAACCCCACTGATATTTGTACGACAGAAAGCCTGGCCTATCCAATAAATGCTCCCACTGTCCCAGCAATGAACAGGCAGTGCGCCGTGGTGAACCAGGGCAAGTCTGTGGCTCTTTCTAACACCTGCATGAACAGATTCAGCTCTCCACCACCGTCCATCATGAGAAAGAAAAGGAGAGAGGGGGGAGATCAGTCACCTGCAGATGAAAGGAGCTGTGCTTACATAGACAACAGTGGAAACTCGCCAAAAAACACCCCTGTCAAAGGCCTGCCATTCTCACCCTCTCAGGTATGGTTGGATTTATAATACAAACCACCTTTTAGACCACAGAAACGTGTGGATTCATTCAAAACTTTTTTCCCTTTTAGTTTTTTAATGTGTCTGGTGGTGAGCCCCTGAGCCTCGACAATCCTGCTCTTACATCCACTCCAGTGTGTGGACAAAAATGCCTTCTCAACACACCCCACCAGAGAGAGACCACACCAAAACACCAGAAGGAGAACGCAGGGTCAGGCATTATTTTTTACCCTGCTGATAATCTCAGAATCAATAAATGACTAATACCGTTTTCATCTTCACAGTTTTAGGACCCCAAAACTCCATAAGAATATTATAGTCCACACTCCAAGAACACCCACTCCTTTCAAAAACGCCCTGGCTGCCCAGGAGAAGATGCATGGCCCGTTAAGAATAGTGGTAAGTCCAAATGGAAAAACCCTTGATTTAATAATTTTTTCAAATATTTGTCAAAGCAAAAACAGCCTTCATTTTCTTGAGGTTAAATATTAACTTGACAGATTACATAAAATTCACCTATAAAAGGATATTAATACATTTAGCATTAATTTCCCTTTTGATATGCTGTGTTGGTGTGTTCAGCCCCAACCACTGGCACTTCTTGAGGAGGACATCAGAGAAGTTCTGAAAGAGGAAACCGGGGCTGACATCTTCACACAAGTGCAGAACCAACCTCAGTACAGATCTTATGAGGTACTGGTCACTTTCTTACATCTTTATTCTAGTGTTCATGCAAACAGGATTTGTTCAAAAGCTTTTATTTAATGTTAACCCTTAAATTGAACACTAGTTTTTATTTATTTTACTGTGCTGTGTCCACAGCAGATGGAAGCTCCTGCAAGGAAAGTGAGAAAGTCTTTGGTATTGGACAGCTGGGAAAAAGACTGTTTAAATGTACAGCTGTTTCCCCAACAGCAGATTAACAACAATGGAGCGGTAAGAGCAATATCGTACTTAGTGTTTTTAACTTTTTGAGTTTGCAGTGCTGTTGTTTTTTCCTCTTCACGCACCATTTTTGCCCGTCTTTTAGTCTCACAGTAACAACCTACTGACCAGATCCATGCTCATGATGCCATTGACAGAGAGAGAGGAGAACTGTTGCTCTTCTGAATCGCTGAAGGAATCTTTTTCAATAGTCCGCTCCCTTAGCCCACAGGACGAGAGAGAAAACATGACTCAAAGGAGCCCACCATACCAAACACGTGCTCCGGTAATTCACTCATTTATTCTGTTAGCAAAGAATCTGACGTGACCATAACACATCAGTTACTACTCGCAAAAATGCATAACTGACTTTTGTTAATTAAAAGAAAAAACAACTTCAATTTAGAATTTTTATAACTGAGTGTTTTATTATAAACATTAACAAATTTCAGCTTATTTTATTTGAAAGTTACAAAAGAAGATATATATATTTATTTATTTATTTTATTTTTCCCTAATATTAATCTTTTCCCCCAGCTTAATTTCAAGTAACGAAACAAATATGTCCGTTTTAGTTACTAATAAATCTATTTGCATAACCAACAGGCCAACAGCGAGTGGGAGGCGGTGGTTTTTGGGAAAACGGAGGATCAGCTGATCATGACCGAGCAGGCCAGGCGTTACTTAAACACCAACCCTACCACCTGCATTTCCAGAGCTCTCGTCCTTTAAACATCACTACTGCACTACAGCAACCCTCCTCTTTTCCTCTATCACACCTACATTTAACCTCTCAGACAATCTGGTGTAGGAAACAGAAACACTTACTATGATGTTTGCTAAACACCTACTGATTATAACAATGTACCGCTTAGGATAAAAAAAAAACCTTGTATGGAAATGTAGTCATATATAGTCAAAATACAATTAGCACTAGATTTGCAGAATATAGCTAATGGTTTTTAACATAGCTGTTTTTATCCATTTTTAGCTGTAGACAGTGTGCTGATTCTTAAGGGCTGCTTTTTTAAGAAGGAAAAAACCATATAAGTGACATATTCACATAGTTTTAAGCTCTTTTTAGAGGATTTTAGAGACTGGTGTTAAGGATTGGGGAGCACTGGCAGTGTTGCACTACTGTGGTCGTTAGGGTGAGGAGCAGAGACAGTGTTGAGGAGTAACTGGATAGCACTTGCAACCTAATCGTTTCCGCTCCAAACGTAACAAAGGTTCCACCCCGATTATTTTATTTTATTTTGTCAGAGTAGGACACTCACTGAATGTATTGTACAGTATAGCATGAATCTGCTAAGTTAACGTCTACTGGAAGGTACCTCGAACATTTTATTTTTGTTGTCCTTTTTTTTGTACTCTAAAGTGAAGGCTGTTAAAAATGATTTGTACTTGGACAGGCGTAAAATCGCTGGCTTGCATGTTTGCAACTGAAGTCTAAATCCAGCATCTTCGCTGCTTATGAAAATGTTCTCAGTTTAGCCAAAATCATGTTTGGTACTGATATTAATGCGCATGTTGCATTATAAATAACACGTTCCAAGAACAGACAAGTAGGTGAGATTTGTTTGTTTAGAGCTGTAGGTTCTATTTATTAAATCTTTACTAATTTATTTATTTCAAAGATATAAAGAAAATCTAATTATATTTCCTTTTTGTTAAAGATTTGACTACCTTCCATTACATATTTCTGATTCCAATAACACTGCCACTAATTTCTTGGCCTGTACAGTAAGTTTAACATCCTTTCAAAGGTTCCGTCCTCGTTACTCCAATTGGTTGACTGTAAAAGTAGCAACAAGCTGCATTCAACCTCCAAAATGTGGGGAAATTGCACTTTTTTTAAATATTGTATTAATGTTGGTTTGTCATTCTGTTGTTTTCTACCCTCTGTAGTGTTTACATTTTGTTATATGTGGGAATTCTTATTGGTGGCTGAATGTATTTAAACATATCATTAACATTGATATGTCAGGACGTCATCTGAAGGGGAAAATGATGTAAACATAGTTTCTCTCCCACTTTCTTGCTCTGGAACAAATGTTTGTAAGGATTTGCTCGCTGCTACTGAGAGTTACAGCAGGAATGGACATAAGCACAATCGGTTGAAGGAAGTGTAGGACAATTGCTTTGCTCTCTTTTGAGGTGAAAGGCTGAATTAAATGTCTTGTTTAATTATTTTTTTAACATGAGAAAAACACATGTAAAATAGTTTCAGGTAATTCACAATGATAAGTCACAGCAAAAGAAAAACCCTTTTGGAATTGGCAGTATTAACGTAACATATTGGGTTTTATTCAAATTTACGGCATTTATTTGTAAAAAAAAAAAAAAAAAGGTTTTTTTTTGGTAATTGTAACCCAGATATTGGAATGCAAAAACACCATCTGTATTCAAGGAAACACTACACATTGTGTCCCTCACCGTATTTGTGTTACTGAGATTAATTTATTTTGGCTCATGTAACATTGTAGATAACTGTTTAATATGTCTTTGTCTTCATTTTACTGTCAAAATGTTTGTCTTGTTTGTTGGTTTTTCCTTTTTTCTGTAGACTTGAGGGAAGCAAGAATATGTAGCAAACTGACATGCATGAAAACAAGCAGCACACTTCAACTGACCGACTCGTTTCTCATGCAGTGTTATGCATTTAACATTACTTTCCGCTGAACAATTATAACCTGCTTCTTTGATATTACAACCAACCGCCCATAGCCATGTTGTCATTCACATACCTGAAATAAAAAAATATGCTCTACAAAATGCTCCACTTGTGTTTTATGTTTTTTGAGGTTGGGGGTTATTCACTGAAACTGATTCAAACAGTATTTAACTTTTTGATTGACAGTTCTTCCATCCTTCCCAGGACCTAATTTTTTGCCTAATAATCACCTTCTCGCTCATGTCATACTGTGAAAGAGCTTACGGAGTCCTGTTCTCTTCTGAAAGCCAGGTGTTTACAGCGGTAATGGAAGTTGAGGTCTCTTGAGCTGACGGCTATCCGCTGTCACCGGGCCGGGGGGTGCTGCAATCTCTGCCCTTGGGGTCTGTGGACTCACACCCTCCCTGAACAACACAGCCCTCCACAGGTCAGCTGCTCTCTCTAAAGAGGCCCACTCGCCCATGAAATAATGTCTTTTGGCGCTATTGTTCTGCATGTCTGTTGGTTTTACAGGCCCATTCACTCAATTTCCCCTGAATAGAGGGGCGCAAGGCCCCACTGACATGCCTTCTGCTGCTGACGGCCATTACAAGCCTATAACACATGTGCTCTTATATGTTTCTTTCAAATTTCGAGAACACTTTGCTATTGTATTTTTCAGATGGTCAATGCAGGCTTGAGAGATGTCAAAGGCCCACTGGGGATAAATTGGTTGGCTGGTTTGTGCTTTTGTACAGTGCACTGAGTGCTTGATGGCTACTGAAGCCATTTTGGCTTAACGCAAAACAAACACCTGTTGTATTCTTTGACAGTGATGTGTAAATTTAGAAAGAACTTTAATCTTCAGGTTGAAATATAAGCCTAGGCCTTGATTGATGTGATTATTGGTCTTCTAAAAATACTAGCCGGCTTATAAAATGACTGTAATAGTTATGTAAGCTATTTGTGATGACTTTATGTATTTTATATGTTTCGACTGTAAGTTCTGAAAAAGAACTGGGAATATAGCTGGGAATAGACCTTATCTATATATCTAATGGAAACACGGGTCTAGAGTATTTATTGTAAATGCATATTAATATTTTATTAATTCATTCCGGGAATCTTTAAAAATCAATATCCAGTGATTAAAAAAAAATGAAAAACACTTGGAAACTCTACTGCGACCATTAAAAAAACAAAAACATTTATCTAATATGTTTCATGATTACCAAAGTCGATGCGAATTTTCAGTGTTTTATGACTAAACATAGCATAAATAATGAAAAAACGTGTTCCGATTTATAAATAAACAACTCTTATGAACTGATTCTTTTGAGTGAATCGATCATTTAGCTCAGCAAATCCCACTCGAACCACGACAAACAACTCTTTTGAGTCGGTTCTTTTAATGAATCAGTCAAAAAGACCGAATCAACATCTGACTTGCTGGATGACTGTTTTGCGTAATTCAAAATTCAATTTTTGCAATTTCAAAATTCAAAGTTTTCAATTCAAACTTTTTATTAAAGAGATAAAAAGAGATAAAAAAATTCTCATCCCTTGCCCTGACTTTCTGACTTTAATTTTGGAATAAAGTCCATTTTATGGACTAAAGCACAGACATTTCTTTAAAAAACCTTATGATTAAATGATGAAAGATTTTTGAGTTGACTACGTCCATTAAAGCTAAATTAGTATCATTACTGACTGACATAATTATTTTCTGAAAAACTATATGCACCGTAAATGAATATCGGTCACTCTTTACATTTTCTAAAATGGATTTGTAATAATGATCTAATTTAATCTTATGAGTGGAAATAGCACCATGCTCACTTTGCATGTGTGTGTGTTTAGAGGTGTCCCAGTGCAGCATGTGGTACAGAGCCATCCCGTGAAGCCCCTCCCTTGGGTCTGTGTGCACATTGCCTGCCATTGTGTGCAGTAGACAGCAGATGGTAGGCTATCGCAGCAGTGACAGACCCAGTCATCTGGCAGGCACCCACAGTTCAGGCGGGAAACCCAGGCGTGGTGCTCCACTGCCAAAGGTGCCTATTAATATAGGTCAGTCTTTCCACTGGTTATTATTGGCTGACTGCTGAGAGTTTGGACACTGAGCTGGCCAGGCACATAGCTATACTGTACTAGAAGCTTGAGCTATAAATAAGTTTCTTTAAATGGCTGATTTTGGAGTTTCAAGAGCAAAAGGGGCAGAGCCACCAAACTCAAACAGAGGCCTATAGTGTGCTGCGCTTCATATATAGTGTAAGTATTACTGATTCTGCTGCACACACAGTTTAGTATGAAATCCTGTTTATGTCACTAAATAAAAATATTAAAAGGGTCGTGGCTTATTGTGACTATTTATTTTACAATTCTGACTTTATTTCTCACAATTCCCATGTTATGTCTTATTATTTTGAGTTAACATGTTAAAATTTAGACTTCACAGTTTTGAGTTTGAGTTTGATCTCATAGTTCTCCAGAATTGTGAGTTTACACTTGAAAATTCGGACTATTTTGACCTTTTTTTTTTTTTTTCATTTTTCTCACAGTTCTGTCTTTTGTTAGAATTGCAAATCTATATCTCACAATTAATTTTTGTTCTCTTGTAATTTTGACTTTTTTTTTGAATCCTTGAGTTTTTATCTTTTCACTACAAACAATACTTATAGTAACTATTATGTTTAATTATTTTGGGGGTACGAGTTATGTTTAATTATTTTGGGGCGGAGATCCTGCACTCCTAAAGAAACAAGATGCAACACAAAAACTGGTCTGAGACAGATTTTTTCCCTTTGAATGGGCTGTCCTGATGAGGAGGCACCTGGTGAATGGGAAGGTGGTTGTGGACACTGTGTTCTATGGGTGTGGCAAATTTAAGTCTTGACTAACAGCTGTCCTCAGGTGAGCTGCAGGCCAAATATGCTGCAAGATAAAGACTGCTCAGACTGACTGTATATGCATGCTTTTTTATGTTGCAGTAGCACATAAACATGACATCAACAGTCACTGCAGCAGTGGATTAGGGTTAATAAGGTTCTGTAAAAGCCCTGCATAAGGGTCTAGGAGAAAGCTGAAGTCATTGTGACCAGTATAAGCCAAGTGCAGCAGATGGCCAAGGCATCTTATTAAGCTAAAAAGTGAGAGAAGTCAGTTACTGGGGCTGATTCAAAGGAAACAGTATAGCAAAAAGTTAATCTCATAATATATGGCGTGCGTGCTGAGCACTTCATTTCAAACTAAAGTACAGGGATTGGATTTGGCGGCTGTTCTAGAAAAGCAGCCAGATTGGTCCATGGAAAGATAATTGTTACATTAAATACATGTTTGACATGTTTATTGATCAGACTTTTTCTGTTCCGCTGAACAGCAACAAGAAAAAAATGGGGGTTTTTTTAGCTCTTAAATTTTAAGAACATATACAAATTGACCCATTCATAGAAATAGGAGTTTATTAGAAATATGTTATTAAAGAAGCTAAATATTTTTTCATGTATATATTACATATATTACATAAAAATTGTAGTTGAACAAAGAAAATTGGAGTGAGATCATATTCCTGACTTAAAATATTAAAACATTATTAATATTAAAACATTTTTAAAAAGTATTTCTGTTAATGATAACTGTACAATATTAGTTATCATGAGCAGGACCAGAAGACATCGAGTGCAATTATAACTGTATTTATGCACTGAAAAATGCCTGCCCTAATTGAAAGCCTAAATCCTTAATATTTAATGAACATTTGTGCAATATATTTTAAATATTTAGCTTAAGACCATTTAGTGTTTTGATTATTTTAAAAATGATTATGTTCCCCTTGACATTGTTTTAATATTATTACTACAATCTGACAGTATTAAGGGAAATATTATTAAGCAATGAACTGACTTCTGTGCATTTATAGCGATACAGCATGGTAAAGTATTTTTTCTTACAATTGCCCCAACTACTGTTACAACTCAAATATTAACTATTAAGCCTAAAGGGTTAGTTCACCCCCCCCCCCAAAAAAAATGTAGCCTGTGTTTTACTCACCTTCGAAGTATCCTAACTGTATATTACTTTTTTCTCTCAGACAAATTGAAAGGCTTGGAAGAGCAAGGACAGTTTTTAATATAACTTTTAAGAATGGATTCATCCGAAAGAAGAAAGCCACATACACCTAGCGTCCTTCAAAGATGCTATTTTTCACTTTTGGATGAACTAACCCTTTCATTCTATCTAAATGCAAAATAAATTTACAGTAGTGCTGTAAACTTTGGCACATATGCTACTTATACCACAAGATGACATGTGTCTTTGAAATCTGAAGGAAAATTGCCTCCAGTCTCCCCATATATAGTATCAAAGGGTTAATAATTAGATAGGAATTCACATACCCAATCTAAAACAGCTACTGTACTACTTCTCCTTTGCCTTCTATAAGGCAAGAGTCATTCATTCAGGCTCAAAAGCCCCATTGGTGGCCCTCTGGAGGTGGCTATTCCTTCAGTGCTTGGACAAAATCCTCTGGATGAAGCAAGTTGGGAGAGCTGTGTGCCTGGGCCTCACATCTAAGCACCAGGAAAGCGCCCTCCTCCCAATCGTCCCCCCAGGGGACTTGTAGCCTGCCTCTGCTGGGGAACACAAAGAGGAAACAACAAGCACAAAGGCCCTGTTTATTCCTGATGACCCAGATTCCAGGGCTTTGACGAGGGGAGACAAGTGACAGGCTGTTCAGCACTGGTCCGGGACCATCCCCAATCAAAGGACCACAGCGTGGTTTAATCTGCCACACCTTGACCGTTCAAAACAGGGTCTCCACAAGCCCCTAGAACCCAGAGAGTCACCACATAGGAATTTACACTGGAGAAAAGTGTGAAATTGCTCTGGCAGCGTTGTTTTACTGGTTAAGAAATGGCATGAAAAGGCTTTCTATTGAATTAAGAACTGTATATAAACATGTTTCCTGCTCAATTTTTACACTACCGTTTAAAAGTTTGGATTTTACATGTTTTTTAAAGAAGTCTTATAAAGCTGCATGTATTTGATTACAAATATAGTAAAAACAGTAACTTACAGTAAAACATTCTAACATTTAAAATAATTATTTTCTATTATAATGTATTTAATGTTTTTAATATATTAGAATTTGTTTTATTATTATTATTATTCCAGCAAGCCATTACTCCAGTCTTCAGTGTCCCATGATCCTTTAGAAATCATTCTAATATGATGATTTGATACTAGAACCGTCAAACGATTAATTGCGATTAATCACATCCAAAATAAAAGTGCATGTATATATTTAAGAAAATTATGTTATGTTTATATATGAAATATATTAATATATAATATGAAATGCGCAGGTTATCCTATTAATGTTATAAAATAATATTTACTATATTCAATATAAATATTCAGCAGCATAACTGTTTGCAAAATTCATAACAGAAGAACTATTACTAGTAATTCAGCATCAATAATTGTTAATATTTGCGCACCAATTCAGCATATTCAAATTATTTTATATGGTGTAGCTGCAGAAAATACAGCTTTGTCATCACATGAATACATTTCATTTTAAAATGTATTAAAATAGAAAATAGTTTTTTTTAAATGGTAATGCTACTTTACAATGCTATTTTTTAAACTGCATTTTTCATTAAATAATAGCAGACTTTGTGTGAATAAGACACTTTTTTTCAACAAGCATATATATATTTTAAATTATTCCAAACTTTTGACTGGCAGTGTATATAAAATTCATACAAGCCACCAGGGAGGGTTCATTGTGTAAGAATTGATCAGGCCTGGTGATCTATTTGTGTGCATTGTTAGCTAATGAGCTATGAGCCACCTGTTTAGGGAGTGTGATGCTGGGAGGGGGAGCAGCTGCCCGTGTGTTGGTGGGGGTCGACGGGCATAAAGATCTGTAATTTGCAGACTCATTATGTATGATGACAAACCCACTTCATTCCCTCCCCCAGGATCACTATAGTCCCGGCCTGGTTTTGAACTAAGCTGTCGTAAGCCTCAGCCTTAAACTCATCCTTCTAGAAACATTAACAAAAGCAAAAGCACAAAGACAATCAGATTAAAATTGCTCTGTCCTAAAATGCTCCACTTTCTATAACAAATGTGCTGCAGAATGTTGATTTTTGTGTCACTGTCTTTGCTTTTATATATAAATATATATGACACTGGACCACACAACCAGTCATAAGAAGAACAGGTATATTTGTAGCAATAATTATTAGTTCCTAACAACACAAAATTATTTTTTAATAAAATCATTAGGATATTAAGTTGTTCCATCAAGATATTTTGTACATTTTGTACTGTAAATATATCAACACTTAATGTTTGATTAGTAATAAGCACGGCTAAGAAACTTTAACTTTAAAAGCGATTTTCACAATATTTTAGATTTTTTTTGCACCCTCAGATTTTCAAATGATTGTATATCAGCAAATATTGTCCTATCATAACACACCATATATCAATGAAAAGCTTATTTATTTGACTTTTTGATGATGTTTGAACAAAAAAAAATTGACCCTGATGAGCGGTTTTGGGGTCACATGTTTGTCAAATCTAAACTCGCGCGCGTACCACCTCGCGCCAAACATCAATGACGTCACAAGGAGTCTCAGCTAGTCGCTGTGTGTTACCACCACCTAGTGGACAGATGCTAACATATGCGATAGATAAGAAATAAATGAAAAATGAGTGTAATTAAAACAAAACAAACTCCAAACTGAGCATATAAACGTGCTGTTTGCGGTCAGCATGTTTGTGAGATACACTACATTTTGAGTACAGAGTACTAAATGAATAGATGGTTTTAAGCTCATTACAACATTTTTTATTTTTTTTTTTATCTCACATGGCTTATCAGTAAACACCCTGCATTCTCAGCACAGCACTGCTAATTGATTTTGGCATAAAGAGTGCCCTATATTTCTGTCCACTGGCGTGGGGTATTAGTATTGTGATTGTTTGATTGATGACACTCAACAAACCTGACAGCAGTCAACAGATGGGCACTTCCCCTCCCAAAGCCCCCCAGCTGATCTGAGATGGTGTCGGTGGTCAAACACCATCCATCAACTCAAGAACTGGTTATTAATTTGTTAAGAAAGAGCCACCAGCTCTTCAGACGCATCAATATTTTGAACATATGGTGTCTTGTTTCTCCCTCGGTGCAGGAGTGGAGAGTATTTAAGGTCACTTAATTCACATTAAATTACTACATCCTTATAGCAACACACTTGACTATAATTGATCAAGAATGACAAATCCAAACAAATACTTAAGGGAGGTTTCAGTTAACATAGCTGTAGTACTATATCATTTATTAGTATTTGTCTTATTTTTTGGCGTGGGGTCGGTACAATACTAGATCAATTAAACATAGATTACATTACGTACCTCCAGATAGAAGCACTGTTCAATAACAACTATCTGAAAATAATTCCATTTATTCCTCATGGAAGAAATAATGTAAAGCGTGATAGAATTAAACACATGCAACGAGAGATTTAAAGCATCATGTGGATGTAATTACTGCTTTGCATATTAACATGAAGTACATCTATTTTATTTCTTAAAATTATAAAACACTATTTACACGTAAAGGTAGCTAATGTTAGATGGTAGCATAGCTTTAAACTTTTACTTTAAGCATGGTGCATTGTGGTATCTTCAAAGTGTCCTTTAAGTGGCCATTCCTGCTTTCCTGGGAGGGAGGAAAAGAAGGAAAAGAACAAAAACATATCTGTCAACAGACAGCCTGGTTTTTGAGATTAGAGGTGATCAAAGGCTGTGGTGACCATAAAATGCATCACCTTATGAAGTAGAAGAGAGAGAATAAAAATCAAAAAGTGAATTGCATCTTCCCGAGGAGGTGGAAAAATACAATTTTGTGTGATAAAAAAACGTGCGAGGGAAAAAATAGATATTGTATTCAAGTCAAATTATTATTCTTGTATTACAGCTCACATTATATCCAGTATGTTTTTAATTTTATAACTTCTTGAGTAACAAATGACCTATAATCTAGTTTGTTTTTTTCAAAAAATAAACAAAGAACAGACTACATATCTGTGATGATTTTCATTTATTGTGAAACCACGAATATGAATAACAGGTGTCAATATTAAATCAAACATTCATGTAGAAAACAGAGTCCCAATTGTTTTCAGTCCAGCACTACACCCATGTTTTTATAAACACTGCAAATCTGCCCACCAGAGTGAAGCACGTACCAAAGCACTGAAAGCTATGGCTGTAAACGACACATGACAGGTCAGCATCATGTATACATCATATGTAGGATTTTACAATATATATATATATATATAACAAGGGACACGGCTGTAGATCTTATCGCTTTCCTTGCTTCATTTGAGGTTTCCGTCCTTTGCCTTTGGGACCCTTTCCCTTTCCACCAGCCTTTCCTTTTCCTTTCCCAGACATATTCCCCCTCCGTCCCTTCTTTCCAAAGTCTTTCCTCTTATTTTGCCTCGATTCCATATCCTCTTCCCTCATTTGCTTATTCACAGCTTTGGTGATGTCAAGCCGTGGCTTCTTACTGTCCATCACTTTCAGTAAATCCAGCTGTTTTTGTTTCTCACTACTAAAGTCACCAATAAGAGGCTGGAACTTTCTCTTCTTCCCAGTATTTTTAGGCGCTTTCTCCTTGGGCAGGTTATCCTGGAATTTCCCAACAGAGGCCGTGGATTTCTTGGCGATATTGACAGCTTGTGCCAGCTCTGCTTTGGACTGCTGAGGCGTGGGTGCGAGTCCCATGCCTGGCACCTTGATCTTCTGAGCTCTGGCGATGTTCTTGAGTCTGTTGTACTCATTCTTGGCCACTCGCTCCTTCTTGGCCTTGTTCCTCTTAGCAAACTGGTCCTCGTTGGGATCTGCAGTCACCGGGACCTCTATCAACCACTCCTTGGTGTCATCCTTGGCACGTTTGTATCCCCATCGCCTCCTCCATTCCTTATGGACTTCATCCCAGACCAAGTTGGTCTTCTTTTTCTTCTGAATGCCTTTTAGCTTGGCAAACTGTTCCCATTTGGTAGGAGGCTTTGGTTTTGGAGCAGGCTTTTCTCTGGGTAATAGAGTGGTAGGATCTGGCAGCTTGGCAACGATTACTTCTTCAACTCTTTCTGTTGGAAGTTTCCATATCTCGTTGATGAGGAGTTGAGTGTTGTCTCTCGCTAACATGCGAAGAAAGTCTTCCCGTTTGTTGTCTTTAAATTCCCGAGTATCTATCCGGTTCTTATCAAACGCAAGCAAATTACCCGGATCAAATTCAAGGTCTAAATCTTTGCTTACTGTAATTCCTTTTAACTTCTCAGCCTCGTCTTTTTCGGCTTTAGCGAGCACGTCTTCTATACTGCACGAAGCCATTTTGGTTCTAATGACACAACGTGGTTTCCCCACATGTGCTGTTGAAAGCGGAAGTTCTTTATTTCAAAATAAAAGACCTACAAACTTCCTTAAACATAAAAATAAATATTTAAGCATATACTAAAAATGTAATATGTTTTAAGCGTAAAGTTTCAGTTAGTCGATTATATCTAATATAATACAGTGTTAATGGATTATTATGACATAATAAGGTGGTCTACTAAAACTTCGGCGGTAGGAAGGAGTACCGACGCAGTTGCAGGACGTCCCATCGGCTCTGTGGCGCAATGGATAGCGCATTGGACTTCTAGATTGATGAGTGAGGTCATTCAAAGGTTGTGGGTTCGAGTCCCACCAGAGTCGAAGTTTTTGATTTTTACAAACGATAAAATTGGCCAAGCGCTGAAGATTAACTTGTGTTCGGAGATAAAATTCAACCAAACACGGTTCAGTGATTCACTCCGAGAATCTTATAGATGAACTGAACATATGTGTGTTTTAAAGCTATGGAGCGTCACATGCGATCAGATATTAAATGTATACTAATATATATCACTTCCATGGAAATATGTTGGGACTGTTTAACGTTTTTTTTTTTTTTTTTTTTGGAAGAACAATAACATACGCAAAGGTAACGTAGTAACTTAGATCGTCAAAACGGTAAAATCTTTACAGATTAACAACAAATTGTAAAAAATATATATATATATTTAATGTGATTATTTGTTATTTTGTATTATTTAATGTTATTTAGTTAATGTTTAGTTCATCATATTCACATTGGTTTTAATGTCGTATATTAAAGTTCTGTGTTTGATGATTGTGTTAGTCAGGTGCTTTAGAAAATCTAATATGTTCCACTATTTTAGGCTACCGCATGCAAAATAATAATTTTGGTAAATAACAAATATAACAAATGCAGTATTATTTTCCAGTTAAAATAAGAGTGATACCAAATAAAGTGATTTCTAACTCCTAAAGTCTAAAAGCTTCTTAAAGTAATATGAGGTCTGAAAACGCAAGTGAATCAGGTTTGTCTAAACAACTCGGATCATTGAACTGGTTCAGATTGGACGGCTGCTGATGTCGTCATATCCGCTGCTCGAGTTTCCCCGGGAAGGCACTTTGGCGCGGAATCTGTTGTTTTGGCTGGGCGCTGCTGAAGACCACAGACATTTTACCTCATATCAGGCACTCATTTATATTAATGGCTCCTGTCTCAAATCCTGATAAAGACATGGACGGTGGAGATTGTGGTAAGCGTGTCTACAGCGCTCAGGGGTTATTAGCTAGCAGAATATTAATGCAATTACTTCAGACAGGATGCCTGTAACTTTACCGAAGGCGCTAATTTAATATGAAATATAGTGAAGTGATATACCTGCACCTCTCTAAAACATGTCTTTATGGAAACAAATGAATGCGGTATGCTTTTGTTGACCTTTCAGTCTTTGAATGTATAAATTGAACATAAGGCGTCAACAATGACATTGGATTTATCACGTTATAAAGTGTAACGTTAGGCTTTCATAGCTGACACATAACGTTACTTGATTGAAATGACCCGTTTGTAACTTCATGTATGTAATAAGACTCACCTACAGACTTGTTTTACAAGTTATTGTTAGAATAATAACAATTGGTTTATTGTTTGGGTTTCGAAGCAATAGTTTTATAGGTTTACTTTTAGAAATATATTTGTATGAATGCCAGTAAAAGCATTATCATCAGTTTAATTGTAATAATATTCATTTTATATTATGCCTCTTAGATAAACTAAAGAAATAATTAGTTTTTATAATACAGATGTGTGTATATATATATAATTATACAGTGTATGTGATGTAACTCCATTCATTTTAATGCCATATGTTACTCTAGACTTGGCATTTTACAGTTTTCTATACAGTATGTTAAAAAATGTATGAAGTGAAACACATTTTTTTGTACTATAGACACGACAGACACATGTGGCATTGCCACTTCACGTTCCAGGCGGGAGAAAAAAGAGAAAGTGGGGCGCAAGTCAGCTTTAGAGCAGCTTAAACGAGCCAAGAAAGGAGAGAAGGTTAAATATGAGGTGAGTTGCATGCCAGCTTTTGTGTTTTCTCACTGTACAGTTCCAGTACTTTGACATTGTGTTGTGATCAGGTGGAGGAGTTCACCAGCGTCTATGAGGAGGTGGATGAAGAGCAGTACTCGAAAATGGTGCGGGAGAGACAGGATGATGATTGGATCATTGATGATGGTCAGTCAAATTACTTGCTTCTGCTGACCTCGGTTATTAAATGGGCACCAGCTGAATGTCTGTTGTCTTTGACAGACGGGACAGGGTATGTGGAGGATGGCAGAGAAATCTTTGATGAAGATTTGGATGATGACGCCTTGGAGAAGGCTTCTAAAAGTAGGTTCTTTTTATTTTCTGTCGTTTTGAAATATTAAGCATTTTTGCCTGAATTGTCTTTACCAGTTATTTTCACTCTCTCTTTTTTTTATCTGTAAACAGGTAAACAAGGTGTTAAGGGAGGGGAATCGAAAAAGAATGTGAAAAAAGTGTCTGTCAGCAAACCCAACAGCATTAAAAGCATGTTCATGAATAGCAATGTGAAAAAACCTACTGAGGTATGAGTGACATTGCCAGTTTGTTCCAAGTAGGCCTTAATGTTAATGTTTAAATGTAAATGTTTTATTCAAAGATTAATTAAATGAACCTGCACTTTAATATAAATTCTGTTGTTATTTGGCAGGTATAATAGAATTGTATTTAACATATTTGCGTTATAGAAACATGTGGATTTGTCTCAAGATGATCTGCTGGGAGATATTCTGCAGGACCTGCATTCTGAGGTAAATGTTTATGACTTTTTCTATCAAATCATTAGCTGTTGTAACATCTTGTAGGTGCTTTCTAGCTACAGTGTTTGTACTACAATTAGTGCTGTCAAATGATTAATAACGATTACTCACAAAATAAAAGTTTTTGTTTACATTTTATATATATATATATATATATATATATATGTGTGTGTGTGTGTGTGTGTGTGTACTGTCTACATACAGTATATACATTTTATATTTATATCCTTAGATTTTCTGTGTGACATATTTTATATTACTTAAAAAATATATAAATAAATATCCTAATTATATACATAATATATATACACAGTACACATGTAAACAAAAACGTTTATTTTGGATGCGATTAATCGTTTGACAGTACTAATTACAATATATCAGTCATTGCAGTCATATGACCTCATGATCATTTGAATGTTTCACAGAAACCAGTTTTGTTCAGCCCATCACCAGTTGTTACTTTGAAGAAGAAAAAATCACTGGGATCCCCTATGAATCCATTTTCTGTCAAACCACAAGCGCAGAAGGTAGTCATAAATTGCAGTAATATTGTACAATATTACTATTTTTGCTGTGTTTGTGATAGTGAGAGTCAGACACTTTTTTAACTTTTAAATAGTAGTAAATAGGAATATACGTTAATTTAGACTTATCGTGGTGTTGAGTTAGTGATTCACTATTAAAACTCTTTGTTTATCTATCAGGAGTCTCCTGGAGTCCAAATGTCAAAGCCCAGACCTGTGGTGACGCGGGTTCCTCCAGCTGACCCTTCACCCAGGGCTTCTGCTCACATTCAACCAAGTAAACCAGCTGCTACACAGATGAAGAAGCCCCAGGAAGAGGAGCCTGAGGGTATATCTGCCCTCCTTCCTTCCTGCACACTTTGGGTGCAGTAAAAAAAAAAAAAGTGTGATTAAAGTGTTGATTAAATGTGTTAATTAATTGAAATTTACATTTGTGTTTAGAAGAGGCAATTGAGTTTGATGAAATGGACTTTGATGAGCCCATGGAGGCAGAGAACGTTGAGGAGGAGCCAGTGAATGTGAAGGCCGAGCTTGAGACCACATCCAGTGTTAAAATTGAGCCCAAGACTGAACCACAGGATGAGATGTTAATGTATGTCTGCAGCATACATTCTTTGAATAAAGAATAGTTTATATTTGCACCGGTGTGGTGGTCTATCTACGAAGTGTTGCAGACCTTTTTTTAGACAAGAGAAGGTTGTTTTCTGCCATAATTATCTAGTTTGTGCTCCTCAGATCCGGACTGGGTGGGGGCATAGGCTGGGGGAAGATTGAGGACGGCGAACCCATCGAGGCTCCTGTGGAAGTGCAGGTGGACTCCAGCCAACTCCCACTGGTGGAGGGACTTGACGGGGATATGGTCTTCCGCTTCTATTGGTTGGATGCATTTGAAGACCAGTACAACCAACCTGGTGAGCATGTCCTCCACGATTTTGCATAATACATTCCCATACAAATCTATTCTAATGGCTTAGCTCTTTTGTCATCCATAATTGATGGTTATATAACCACGTTAAGTTTTCCTTCTTATTATTAATTGCAAGTATTTGATAACCATAAAGGTGGTGTTGTACAGATTATATGTGATTTCCTCTGCAGGTGTGGTGTACCTATTTGGAAAAGTCTGGATTGAGTCAGCTAAAGCACATGTCAGCTGTTGTGTTGCTGTGAAAAACATTGAGAGGACGATGTATTTCCTTCCCAGAGAACATGTAATACCACTCATTAGTTGATGTGCATATACATAACATGCACCTTTTTAAATGACCTTTTTTTTTTTTTTTTTTTTTTTTTAATTGTGTTGCTGTGATTTTAGAAAGTAAATCTGGCAACTGGTAAGCACACAGACACTCCAGTAGGAATGATGGATGTGTATCAGGAGTTCAACAATCTGTCTGAGAAGTTCAAAATTATGAAATTTAAATCCAAGGTAATTGCTAATACCCATAACCTCAGTTTTCTGTGCCTTTGGTGCTACAAATATGAAGTTCTAAACTACTTCCCCCTGTTCTAACAGCCAGTGACAAAGGATTACGCCTTTGAAATCCCAGATATACCCTCACAGAGCGAGTACCTTGAAGTCAAATATTCTGTGAGTAGACATCTCTCACGTGTTTACTCAAAAGAGTCCTGTCTATTTTAGAGAAACTTCCTGGAAACCAAGACATTTTTTTGATGTGTATATTGTGTTTCTGTAGGCTGAACTTCCTCCTTTGCCATCGGAGCTGAAAGGTTCTACATTTTCCCATGTGTTCGGAACCAACACCTCTAGTTTAGAACACTTCCTCCTTAACAGGAAGATACGGGGGCCTTGCTGGCTTGATGTGAAGACCCCTCGTGAGTCTTTCTTTAAAAAAAATAGGGAAAAAAAATACCATTGCTCTGCATTTCCGGAAAAACTTAATAACTGTCCAGATGCATTAATCATTAACTGTGTCCGCTTTCACTGTACCGTCTAGAGTTGAGCAACCAGCCTATTAGCTGGTCTAAGGTGGAGGCTGTTGCACAGAAGATTGACCTGATCTCAGTAGTTAAAGATCTGTTGCCGCCGCCTCTGGTTGTCATGTCTATAAGCCTCAAGACTGTGCAGAACCCAAAGACCCACCAGAATGAGGTAAAATCTGGGTCTGATACCTCTGACCTGTCTGCAGGCCTCTGATTATTAAATCATTCCCCATTAAGTTGGAGCTCAGATGCAATCTGGCTTTAAAGGAGTTCATTTTCACTGTCTTTGCTTGTCTCTTGCCCTGAGCAGATTGTTTCCCTTGCTGCCCTCATTCATCATACATTTCCTCTGGACAAAGCTCCACCACGGCCCCCTTTCCAGACCCATTTCTGTGGTAAGCTCCATCATTCTGCATTTTAATATGCATGTGAGATTAATAACTTCAAAATCTAAATAGCTAACAGTATATGAGGTAGTGCACTGAATCAGTCATTCCAAATTGTTAGCTGGGTTATAAGCTACCTTATAATTACAATGTCAGCTTGCTTATCCCTTTACCTGCACTTTTTAAATTCTTTCCACCAAGCTACATCAAACAATTTCAAACAATCATCAGTTGCTACTATTTAGCGATCTTAATGCAATATGTGACTCGTTAATGCTGCGGCTGAACAACAGTCTGCAGTGCACACTTGGATTTCACACGGGTAAAAGAAAAACTAACTTTTATGCACAAGTTTGATACTTTGCTATAACTGTCACACTATTAAAGAAATACTTCAGTCTCATTGTCAAAAGTTAAAAGGACAGCCAGTCACTACACTGTAGCAATGTAACTTGCTAATTCCGTTTCACTCCCGTCTCACACTTCAATTTTGTCATGCTTATTTGAGTTAAGAGAACTGATGGGGATGTTCTTTTAATTGGCATTTAAGCGTGCAGGGGCGGATTTAGTGAATTTGGGACCTCCGGCAAATATAGGAATGGGGCCCTACATTTTGCACACATTTACTTCAATCAACCTTGAGGTTTCTTTTTTGTTGTCAAAGTTGCTGCTGCACAATGGTGCCCTGTAATTGGGTCCAGTGTTTCTACAGTTTTCATGTACGTATTATAATGGGATTCTTTCATTAACATTTACACTTATTCATTTAGCAGACACTTTTATTATTTCATGTTGTAGAAAACGGAATAGCAATTGATTTACAGTTGAGATACAAGAAGTAGTCAGAAGTATACATTATTATATTACTTATTATATTTACTGACACAAACCTGTTTAGGTTACACAGCCTAATGTGTCCACATACCATACATAATAACTGCACACTATGAATCATTAGTTAAGCATTGAACAGTCGGTTCATCCTTTAGAAAGTATTGTTCCAACATTAAAGGTCATTAGTAAGCAGTTTATAAATACAGCAGTAAATGGCTTGTTCTTGATTTATAATCGTATCTATTACAAAGGAGATTTACAGAACAAATAAAAACAACACAGAGGGATACAGCACTATTCATTTCAATATGCAAATAATATGAAACTGTACAACTGTTCCCTTAAATTATTATGAAATAGCATGAAAGGTTTGAAAAGTCTATTCAGAAAGTATCTGAAAAAGACTCTACTTTACTCTATAAACAATACATTACATTAAATAATGACAAAATCATTAATGAATCAATAAACTAAGCTTAAGAAACAATAACTAACATATGATCCAATGCCATGTCACAAGTCAAGTGAAAAAAATCCTCTTATAACAGGCATCCAATACTGACAAATATAAACATGTTCGCGCGAGCAGGTAAGAGAAGATCGAGCGCAAGAATAATATTCGTGTGCAGATGACACATCATGCGCACGCGAGGGTTTGAAATGAGCTTGCGGGCTCTCATTTCTTTCGCATATAGAGCCGTTTTCCTAACACGGAAACGATTTACTGCGCGCGCCAGCATCAGTGGTGCGCTCGCTTATTAATGCCATAGATTTATTTGTCAGGTTTGTCATTTAGTACGGAACCGAAATCCGTGTTTTGATTTGGTTCAGTACACACCGGTTACTTAGGTGCCGGTGCTATAATGGTACTGGGTTTCGGTACCCAACCCTAGTTCTGATGCAGCTAAATTCATAGTAAATGTTTTTATTGATGTATCTTAGTGTTTCTGTTGTCATAAAATGGGATGAATATGAAATGGTGACAGAACAGTGATCTAGTCGTCATCTGATAAAATCAAACAGGCTACACATAAGATAATGACAATTGAAATTAGTGTGAAATTAGGCCTCGTTTACACTGTCAGTTAAATGTGACCCAATTCCGAATTTATTTATTTAAATTTTTATTTTTTTTTGACACAGATCGAATCTGTTGCATGACAGTGTAAACAGGAAAAAAAAGCATATAAACGCAGATTTGTGTAAACCGGCAGATCAGATTTTTTTGCGGCACTGCGCTCTGTACGTCATTAATACGGTGACAATTTGGTACTTCTCCGTGGCTTAATGAGGACATATATAAATGCTGACAGGCTATTTTAAACAACATCCAAAAAAGGTAGAACTTTTTTATTTTAGTAGAACTTGAGGTTCACAAAAGTTGGTTTATTAAGCCCTCAGCTGGCGATTCCAATCCTAATTGTAATTAAAACATTTTAAAGTTTATTTATCTGCACAAGAGGATTAGGTCTAGCCTACCTTTTCTCCGTTTGCTTCTTGCGCTGACAGTCATCAGAAGAGTGCGCATATAACGGCAATTCTGACAGCGCGCGATCCCGATTAATACACATAACACAGAATTGCAGTATAAGTATTCACGCAAACATATTTGTTTTGTCTTAAGTGAGCGCTTGAGGAGCTGGTCGGGAAAAATATCTGATGTGTAACATGGATACGTGCAAATAGATTATCTGTATATAATTTCTATAATTTGCTAATGGTGACTCATTCGGTCAGCACTGGTCAAGTACGCTATTCTCAAGAAGCACGCGTGGAGGCAGTAAATGACGCTTCAGATCGTATAACGAGTGTAAACACATCAGATCAGATATGGGTCACAATTAAAAAAATGTGTAAACGGACAACAAAAAAATTCAGATATAGGCAACAAATCAGAACTGAGCAACAAGACTTGCAGTGTAAACGAGGCCTTAATTGCCTTGCAATTAGTAGAAATTTGTACTTTGTTTAGTACTGAGATGTAAATTTGCAGCATAGGTGAATATCAAATCTACAACTAACTTTACCGCGCTCCGTTAACTTCAGTGGTTTTCTGTTTTAAAACAGCGTTTAGAATAAAAACGATCCTTGTTTACACTGGCGTTAAACCTTCACCGGAGTTTTCAAACTACAACAGGGTCTGCAGCATTTTCAAAAGTGTCTGTTTTTGAGGGTGAAAAACGCCAGGATAGGAGTGTAAAGTTATGCTTTTTAAAACGTAAAAGCACCTAGTTTAAACGTGGCCTTAGAGAAGCAACATATCAGAGTTATTCAGTTAAAGGAGCAGACGCAGAGAGGGGTGCGCAGTGGAAAAGATCAAGACACCTCGCACTCATGCAGCAGTCAGCTTCAGATGCATAATATTTGTTTGCTACAAGCAGGATACACACGAAGCACGCTCAACTCCGAAACGGTCCTGGTCATAAATACCATAACCATTCGCCTGCCCGACTCTGGCTGGATCAGCAGGATGTGTTGTGCATTACACCTTCCCTGTTGGCAACACTTGTGTATAGAGTGCCCTCAAACTATACAATGCCAACACTAATGACATGGTTGAAGGGTGTTTTTGTCCGTTTTTATTGTATTTGTGAAATATTCATTTTATGGGCTATTAGAAAATGCCTAATATCGGCCAGGCTGTAGTCTGAATACTGGACCATCTTATATATTAGAACTGCACACCCACTGCTCCGGGTGTGTGTTCACAGTGTGTGTGTGTGTGTGTGTGGTTCACTTCTCACTGCTGTGTGTGTGCACTTGGATGGGTTAAATGCAGAGCACTAATTCCTAGTATGGGAAACCATACCTGGCCACTTGTCACGTCGTCATTTCGTCGTCATATATATATATTTTAAATCTGCAAAAATATCAACAATTCTGTTTTTCTGTCAATATGGCTTGCTATTTGTACGTTGAGGAAAAAAAATGAACTTAAATGATTTTGCAGTATAACAAAGGGAAAATGTTAAGGGGAGAGATCTAAGATTTTATTTATTTTTTTAAAGTATAGTGACATGGTAACAAACTTTGAAATGTTTGCATATTCAATCATTAAAGAGTTTTATGACTAGAAAATCAGTCAAAGTTTACTTTTTTTCATGCGTTATCAGGGTCAATTAAAACAGATTTTAATGATTTTATTAATATCACAGCTTGTTTTTGGCATGTATAACTAATTATTTTCTTTTGCAGTGGTGAGCAAGCCCAACGACTGTATCTTTCCATATGACTTTAAAGATGCGGTTAGAAAAAAGGTATTTTGTTCTTGTCCTTCAGATGAAGCTTGCTTTTGTTTTGGAATTCTGAATTCATTGTTTTTGCCTGTTGATTTGATTCAGAACGGTATAGTAGAGATTGCTGGTACAGAGCGTGCACTCCTGGGGTTCTTCTTGGCCAAGATGCACAAGATCGATCCAGATGTCTTAGTGGTGAGTTCAAATGCATGCATTCACCTGTTGTTGCTGATGCACTGAATTGATTTTTTTCTAATTCAACCACGTCTTCCTTTCGATACTGTAGGGCCATGACATTCTTCGATTTGACCTTGAAGTGCTCCTGCAGAGAATCAATGTGTGCAAAGTGCCTCACTGGTCGAAGATCGGCCGCCTAAGAAGAGCCAACATGCCCAAACTGGGGGTGCGACAAATTATATGAAGACTGGAAGATTTTTATTTTTTTTTCAATTATGTTTTAATTCATTTGTGCGTTTTATCTCAGGGTCGCAGTGGCTTTGCTGAGAAGAGTGCTACTTGTGGACGCCTGGTTTGTGATGTTGAGATCTCTGCCAAAGAGCTGATTCGATGTAAGAGTTATCACCTGACTGAGCTGGCTGCCCAGATCCTGAAGACAGAGAGGGTGGTGGTGCCACCAGAGAACATCAGGAACTTCTACAGGTTAGTTGCCATTCTGTGTTGTTACACTTGAGTCATTGCTTCAGATCCTCATCCAGAATGTTTGCGGCACTACTTTACTTTTTTTTTTTTTTCCTAACTTTTTCTTTCTCTCCTTTTGCTATAGTGATTCCCCGCACTTACTTTACCTTTTGGAGCTCACCTGGATGGATGCCAAGCTAATTCTGCAAATCATGTGTGAACTGAATGTGCTGCCACTAGCATTACAGATCACTAACATTGCCGGTAACGTCATGGTAAGATGCCTCAACAAACTACATCTAGGCAAACCACATCCTTGCTTGGCACTTGTATTGTGTTACTTGTATTAGTATAAAACACAAATGCTAAAACGCATAATTAATTTACTAATGATGCGCACATGTCTTTTTCTCTTTTAATGGCCGTTCTGTCACAGTCTCGTACTCTGATGGGAGGACGCTCTGAGAGGAATGAGTACCTACTTCTCCATGCTTTCCATGAGAAGAACTTCATTGTTCCAGACAAAAAATTCTTCAAGAAGCCACAGCAAGATCTGGTATCAGAATCCTTCATCCATTATTGTGGCTATCACACCGTTTAACCTTAATGCTATTCCTGAACCTTTGCTTGTTTTTTAAATTCCGTTCTCAGGGTGAGGATGAGGATATTGACTCAGGGAAGGGCAAGACCAACAAAACTAGGAAGAAGGCAGCATATGCTGGAGGTCTCGTGCTGGACCCAAAAGTTGGTGAGTCACAATGTCCTTTAGCGCATCACTGGTTACATTTTGTGTTTGTGTCTCCCAAATGATCTATTTTATCTTCTTCCATTAGGATTTTATGATAAATTCATTCTCCTGTTGGACTTCAACAGTTTGTACCCCTCCATCATCCAGGAGTTTAACATCTGCTTTACTACTGTTGAGAGAGGAGCGACCAATGCACAGAAGAAGTCTGAGGTGCGTTGGGGGTGGTCAGCTTTGCCTGCATGGGTATGATTGTATTTTGAGCATACCCTAAACTATTTCCATGATTACAGGAGGATGACGATGAGATTCCTGAGTTGCCAGATCAGAGTCTGGAGATGGGCATTCTTCCCAAAGAAATTCGAAAACTGGTAGAGCGCAGACGACAGGTCAAACAGCTTATGAAGCAAGCGGATCTTAACCCTGACCTGTACTTGCAAGTAAGTACGGTCAAAGACAAGACATCAGTGCCTTTTTGCATTGATATCAGGCTGTCAGCTTGGCATGTTTTTTTTCCTAGCTTTACCAGAATCATGTTTTTGTTGCTGTGTGCAAGCCTTGATGAGTCTTGTCTTTTAGTATGATATCAGGCAGAAGGCCCTGAAGCTGACAGCTAACAGCATGTACGGATGCCTTGGCTTTTCCTTCAGTCGCTTTTATGCCAAGCCTTTGGCTGCGTTGGTCACTCATAAAGGAAGAGAGGTATGTAACTGTATAAACAATACTGTATTAAATATACAACGGGATACATTCTGTTGTATGTCTTTTTAAGATTTAAACATTCCTTTGTAAAATAAAAAAAAATGGTTTTAGTTTTTCTGGGTCCATATTACTGTATTGAGTAAACATTGAGATTATATAAAGTTGCAGACTTTAAATCTTATAAAACTAAATTAGCCCCCCCAGTACTTAAAAAAAAAAAATATATATATATAATTTTTTTAATTTGAGTAATTTTGTACTTTAACTCTTCACCTAAACTAGTCCAAAATGTTTTTCTTTTATACAATATATTTGTGTATAATGTATATATTTATTATGCAAATATACATACAAACACATGTATGTATATATTTTATAAAATGGTATTTTTATATATGACACATATCAAATATTATCAAAGAAATATATAAATGCATCTACATGTAAATACTTTTTGAATATACATATTGTACGTGTTCTAATATATACATAATAAATAAACAGTACAAACAAGTGTTAAGTAAATAAAAATGTATTTTGGATGAGATTAATGGCACTAAATTCTTTGACAGCACTAGTCTAAATATTTTATTTTAGCCTTATTTTAATTAAAAAAATATTTGTAATAGTTGTAATAATAATTTGTAATATTTTAATCAGCAATAACTACACTGCTGTGTTCATCTTGTTTTTCAATATGAGGTTAAAAAAAAAAAGTAAAATAATTAAGCAGTGTTCATTTAAATCTGAAAAATAGTTTAAAATAGATTTACATGACATATACCTTGTTGTATTACATATATTTCCATTCATTAACCACAGGGTGGGCCCCTCTACAGTTACTGCCACTAGAGGGCAGTCTAAACCCATCCATAAACGTTGTGGCTGTAAGCTGCTCCTCAGGCCCCTGGCTCTGATTTCACTCACCTCCTCGTGAGCCTCTGTTCTCTTTTGTGCTTTAACCAATTTGACTTGATCTCTTGTTCCTTTTATGCCACCTCCTTGGCACGATTGCCGGCTACCTGCTCTTGACTTTAATGAGACCAGACTTTGAAAGCCCACTGGGGTGTAACTATACAAACGGTGACACATTCATTCTCGTACCCCTCTCCCTTCTTCCACGGTGCCGCTGGGCGTTGTGGGGCATTGTTTGAAACGTGGGGGGGGACCAGTAATTACAATCTCTTTGCATTAGCCCCAGCATTCAACACCGGTTTTCACTGCCTCATATGTTACACCAAGAGCTACCAAAAACCAAATAAATTCAGTGAGGTGGAAAAAAGCAGTGCGTGGCATTTGGAAATTCAGTTTTGCGGCATTTTAAACCACTTCACTGGAGTCTGACTGTATTAATAATGCAATTCTTCATTTCTACAAGCCCAGCTTCACTCAACAACCTTAATTACTTTGATTAGTCTATTGTGATACATATTCTCTATTGTCAGCCAGCATGATGCTGAACTGTGCGCTAAGATGTTTTGGTAGAGATCAATGGGAAATGCGAGGGGGACGGTAGCTACAAATACACACACATACTTGTGTTACGTTGACCCTGACATTAGTGGCGTGATTTAAATGCTCCTGTATTCAGTTGCCATTTATATTTTGATTGAGGGCCTTCTTTATCTGTTGAGAACAGTGTTAGCGATAGGCTTTGGTGTTGCGGATGTAATTTTTTCCATGGTGATAAAGGTGCTTGATTTGACCCTCGTTCGGATGCCCCCCTGAGCTTCTCATCTTTCCTGATTGGCCTACGGTAAGGGGATCTGGACAAGCCCCCGGTGATTCTCAGCTTGTTGAAATATGCAGGTTCTCAGAGCCGTGATGGAGATGACGGCTGTTTGGCACCAGCGTCTGAGGGATTCACTGCACGAGGTGCCGTTTCAAACTTTAAAGAGGGCAAGAAGTCAAAGAGGCAATTTTCTTTTCGTGTCTTCCATTGGTGCCAGACACGCAGAACGTGAATCGTAACTGTTGTCTAATTTGACAATTGGGCTTTACGATCGTCAAACACTAAATCCTGTCAGTCAGATGGTGCGTCGGTCCCATCTTCTGATGGATGGTCTGCTGTCTGCGCCATCATTGTTTTGGGATAAGAATTACAGGCGCTCTGCTTTTAATAGAGTTAACTAATACTTTCTGAGAAGCTAGCTTAGTGCTAACCTGCCACAGGGGTGTAAATTCAGCCAGCAGGTGTTGTAAAGTGGGTTGAAGAGGTGCTGCAAGGGAGAAAGTTTTGAGCTTTATTTGCTGGCTGCTTTGAGTGAAGGAATAGGGTTGCTTTCTTAAACGTAGGAGTATCATCCCTTTTAAATCTTCCTGTAAGGGACTCTTGTCCTGAAATAAAAAAGGAAGTATGCGGATTGATACTGTATTTGGAAAGTCTTTTTTTGTGTGTTTTTGTTTTTCTTCATAATTTTCCAAATCTTCATATTTTATTATTATTATTTTTATTATTATGGGAATAGTGTTTTACTCCAAATGTTTTTGATCAAATAAAGGCAGCCTTATAAATCATTTTGTGCCTATTGAAGGAAAAATAACAACAGCGTTTGTTATTAATTTAGCTTTTTATTTTTAGACAGTAGTGTAGTATTTTAATTAGTTTATATATGAAATATATTTATATAATATAAATTTTATGAATATTTAAAATATATATATATATATATGTACGTGTGTGTGTGTGTGTGTGTGTGTGTGTATATATATATATATATATATATACATATACATTTAAATATTTTACACACACAGTACACATACGTATGTGCACAAAAACAATTATTTTGGATGTAATCAATCATATATGTATGTATTGGAAAGTTGTGTGTATGTATATATGTATATATGTATATATATATATATATATATATATATATATGTATGTGTGTGTGTGTATATATATATATATAACACCACCTCATTAGTTTGTGAAAAAGATGAGTGTTTTAGATTTATTGTTTTATTTATCTACCCTTTGTTTGTCATTGTGCTTTTTCTTGTAATCTATAGATACAATCAGGGTCAAGTCATTTCTATTTCTGCTGTAAAACATGATTACAGATTCAGATTAATTTGAAATGCTTTGGAGTTTATTAAAACCAGTTAAGCCATTGTGATTTAGCTCATTTTGCTGTATGACAATTTGGGGAAATCCCCCTGCAGGCCAGTTAGTTAGAGCTGTGTGCCTTTAGCCTTTACTAGCGCTTGTGAAGTGACGCTCTGTGGCCCTTGACCTTTCCAGGGAAACATTTGTTCTGGTGCGAACCCTGTACTCCCCTGGTATGAGATGCATGCCATGGAATAGGCGTTTAGGGTTTCATGCTGAGGGGTCCGTCCTGATTGATGTGCCTACATTTTATTTTCAGCTCTTTGTGCGGCGGCCAGTGTGAAAAGCGGAGCTTCAGCTGTGGAGCTGGGGAGGGGGTTTGAGTATGGGGTTAATCGAGTGATGTTTACAACTTCTGTCGCTACGGACTGCTGATGGTTCTGGAACGTTAGTTAGCCTGACCTCTCACCCCGCCCCACCGCCAAGCCCCGGCCCTTTACCTAGTGTAGACGAGTTCAAAAAGGTAAAACAAAACAAATTAGGCTGTCATAGATGCCATGTCCTTGTGCAGTGAATTCTTCAGATCTCTTGAGCGGCTGTTGGTGAGAGGAGATGGGCCGAGTTAGGTATCATCTGAGTAAACATTGTTTCCTTTCCATTGCTGCTCTCTCAGACGACACGTCCAGTTGTCCGAATTACAAAGGTCATATTTAACCTTCCCAGAATAAGATGTAAGTGCCCTCCTCCCCCATTGTAGGCATTGTTGCACACCGTTTGACCCTGTGGTCTTTTGGTTGGGGATTTGCTCCTGATATCACTGGACTTAACAAATAGTCACAGGGCCCAAAGCATATTTTTGGATTTGGGCACGAGACGCAGTCAGCCTTGCGTAGCTTCGCGTTCCTCACACAAGTTCCTTCAAGAGCTTTGCACCTTTTAATTTAGGCCGGCATCGTGAGTGAGGTGTTATTCTTAACTAATGCCTTCTGCAGACACTTTTAATGTTGCGTTTGATGTAACGACACACATTTGCTCTGTTTGAAGCGATTGAGTAAGCTGAATGGGCTGTTTAGCTCTAATGTGATGTTCATCTTTTACTGAGATACTGGTATTATTGTTGTTAATGAATAGGTGGAAAGAATCATGTCACCCTGCATGTGTTGAGGTGTCACTCAATTTTCCAGTGATGTAAACTGTAGAGCATAGTGTTATGTTACAACACAGCCTCCATTGAGAATAAAACAGAACTACTTGTTGATTCTGAGATCAATTAGAACAAAGACAATTTTTATAAAATAAACATTATCCATAACCCTTTATTTTGTGCCTATTGAGGGGAAAAATAAGAACAGCATTTGTTATTATTAATTTAGTTTTTTATTTTTAGACAGTAGTGTAGTATTTTAATTAGTGCTGGGCAACAATTGCATCCAAAGTAAACGTTTATGTACATAATGTGTTGAATGTGTATATTTCATATAAATACACACACAAAAATTATGTTTCTATATGAAATGTATTTATATATAATATAAATTGTATGAATATTAATTAATATATATATATATATATACATACATACACACACGTACCTGTAAATATTTTATGATTGCGTTATGTATGAGTCTTTCATTTCATTTTTATTTGTGTGTCTGTGTATTTTTTTATATATATATATATATATACACACACACACACACACACACACACATACATATGTGCACAAAAACTATTATTTTGGATGCAATCAATCATTGCCCAGCACTTAATTTTAATAGTTAATGTATATCAAAATTCTGCATTCCTAAAATTCTGGTCGATAATGATATTAATATTATCTCTGATAAACCATAAATTGCTGATGTTAAAATTATCTACTTTGTCTAAATTAAATAAAACGCTACAAAATAAATGTTTACATTTTAACAATAAATGTATGCATCTCAACAACAATATTGAAATATTTCTTTCAGTTTGAAAAATAAATATTTATTTTAAGATTTTTTTAATCATTACATTTAACAGCTTATTAAAAAGATTGTGTATATGCTTCATTTATTTTAAATTTGAGTATCTTGCGTAAACTAAATGAAAATGGAAAGTTCCCTTGGCAGTTAGCTGACAGTAAATTCAAATACATTTAACTTCATCTTTAAGTTTAATTTATGGTCATAGTTTAAGTTTATGTAATTTATTTGACTTTGATTTGATTTTATTCCAGATAAAAAATGTAAAGCCTTCAGTTTTAGTTAATAATAACCCTGCTGTCAACCATCCCAATATATTCTCACACTGATGTAAAGTCTTAGCCCGTGTTGAGTTTATTTGTGCCGTATGAGAAAATAGTGCATCAGTGTGTAAATATATGTGTCAGCTCAAGCTCATAATTCAGAAACAAGATCTAATAAATTTTGTTGGGAAATATTGATCAGAGGGATTATGTTGGGGTTTGGGAAGGGGACGCTGCGCTCTTTTTAGTGGGATATTTTTACCTCCTGTTCTGAATGCCAGGCTGGCCGCTGAAGTGATTTCAGGCGGTCGTATTAAATCAGAGAGAGGATTTGCAGCGATATTTTACCCCTTAGAGCTCAGAGCCCATGTGATCTGCCCCGATTGCTTCCACAAGGCCTCTGCATAATGTGCGCGCACCATAAATGTCTTTATTGACAGTCATTGTACTGTTGTCTCAGACAATGTGCAAATCAGTATCTAAAGGACATAACCGCAAATGCACAGAGACATCTTAACTTAAAAAAAAAAAAAAAATGTATGAGGGCGAGTCATATTTGTGCGTGCCACGGTGGATTAAATCTGCGTCAGTCTGTGTGTGTGTGTGTGTGTTTTCGATCCTCTGGTCAGAGAATAGAGAGATGACAGCGGACGTATTTCACCCTGACAGTGCAGTGTTGCTGTTGCTATTTTAGGCAGAGGACTGTCATCCTCAAAATGCTTTTCAGCAGGACGCTTTTCAAAACAATCGTCACCAGATACTTTCTTTTACAAGGTTTCTGTACCGCTCCAGGGCTTAAAATGCCTGCTATGATGTGCACCAAAGCCAACAGTAGACCAGATGCCCCCGGCGAGCAAATGGCACCACGGGGCAGGAGGAATGAACTGTTTACGAGAGCAGCCGTAGTCTTTATTTTTTCTCTCTAACCATTCCGCCGCCCGCTTGAAATGGTTGGGAAGAGATAAATGAGCGTGTTAATGACAGACCTGTCGATTGGGGTGAAAAAGATGAGGGCCTTGTGGGTAGACGGGCCAAGCTCTCCTATCCTGTCAGTCACTGTGATCCGAGCCAGTTGCTTCTGTTCATGGGTGGTATTTTAACACCATTTTAACTTTAGGATGCACTGCTTGGTATCCCCTTCCATTAAGTGCTTATTGGAGTCAATTTGGAGTAATACGCATTTGTGCTTCCGTAAAGTGATGTATTTCCAAATTAAACTGTTAAATCGAATATTAAAATGCATTGAGACTTAATTGAATCCATCAGCATGTAATTATGTTATGAAAAGCAGGCTTTGATATTATCTTATTTATTAACGTCATGTTGTCTTTCACTTTACATTACTGCAAGTTTAAATAGAGAACGAATGCAGTTCATTAGTAACATTAAAAAAAGCAACTAAGTGAAAAAGTAGAGCGTTTATTGATGCGTCAAGGAAGAACAATCAGTCAGGCGTTTTTGCTCAGATGTGTGTGTGTGAGACATTAGTGATCTGATGGTAGGCTCTATAATGACCCTCTGCTGACTCTTTATCATGTCACGCTCCAGATGTGTCCCCAGGCATGTGACGGCGAGGGTCCGGTCCCCTTTTCTGTCTTACTAACGGGCGGCTTTTGCTCTGACACAGCCGCTAATTCACTGAGCCTTGTAATTACAGTCCACTTTTGTCACTTCTGTCCACAGTCAGACAGGGAGCTGAGAAAAGGCTAAATGGGGCACTGTTGGCCCGCCGGACAAAAGTACAGAATGTTGAAAACATTTACAGAAGAGTTAGTGCTGTCTGTTTGTTTAGCATTTCCTGCACTGCTATTTAGAGACAGCGTCATGGCTAAAAAAGTGATATTTTTACTCCTTGGTGAGCTTGCAGTGTAAATTGAATGTAATGAGCTAAATAGGCTGGGGAACCAAAAAAAAACATCTTGGGTAAAGAAAGAAATAAACCTTTATTTTGCATCTTTGCTGGCATATTACAAAGAAACGTTCAAAGGTTTGGGGTTAGTGTTATTATTAATCTTCATCTTTTTAAATAAAAGATTGATCCTTTTATTCTGCAATAATGTGTTAAACTGATCAAAAGAGACCGTAGAGACATTATGTTTTAGACAACTTTACCAAAGTTATTGCAAATTGTAATGTTTTTTCTGTATCACTGATGTCACTGTAGTTTTGTTTAAATGTATGTAAAACATATATATATATATATACACATACATGCATGCATATATAAATACATAAACGCATACATTCATACACACGTATTGTAAAAACTGTTTTGGTCTGAGAAGGTTTACTCAGAAAACCCATGCAGGCGAAACATGGCTGAACTGATGTCAGAGGCTCTGTGCCTTTTGTACGTTTACTCTCAGATGTGTTGGATGGCATGTGCTTTAAGATGAGGCGCCTCTGCTCTCATTTCCGAGCCATAGTCAAATGACTTGTCTTTCAGCTCTATGACCCCCCCCCCCTCTGCCCAATCTTTTTCTGTTGTCATAATACACCAACATACAGTACAGTGGCTATGGAAACACATACAAACATAATCTAACTCCTCACTGTAGCATCTTACTTATATTTTTTTTTCATTCTGGTGCCTCTATCCCTCCAATTCTCCTTTTCCCAACTCGTTTAATATCTATCTGTGTCAGCGTTAGTGGTGCAGCTAAATGAACTGTGTAATACAGTATACAGTTGCATTGCTAAGTAGCTGTAACTTTATGGCTCCCTCTGAAGTAAACTCGCACCTGCTCAAGGTCAGAAACACTCAAACAGATGGTGTATCAATTTAAATGTGGGCTCTAAGGGTACCGCTGGAGAGCTGGGTGCCAAGCACAGGCAGAGGACAGAAGTCATCCCAGCCTCCTGTGAAGTCTCTGTGATCCTGCCAAGTGTTCACCTAGTTGAATTATGTGTTATATTTAGTGGTGCTTGCTATGCCAGGTATTACTGCTGTTGTTATGGATTTGAATAAACCTTTAACCCTAATGTTAAAGGGTTACTCCACCTCAAAATGAAATTTTGTCGTTCCAAACCTGTAAAAGCTTCATTCATCTTCGGAACACAATTTGATATTTTAGATAAAAACTGAGAGGCTTTTGACTTTACCATTGACTGCCATTTAAATAACACTGTCAGGGTCCAGAAAAGTATGCAAGACATTGTCAAAGTAACACCTTGACAGTGTTATTTACTTGGCAGTCAATGGGACTGTCACAAGCTTCCTGGTTTTCATCTGAAACGTAATTTAATTAATTTTGTTCCGAAAATGAATGAAACTTTTACAGGTTTGGAACGACGTGGGGTTTTGGGGGTTAAATAACCCTTTAAACTTCCTGTGCTGCTGCTTTTCCAAAACTGTTTACCTAGTAAATGGCAAAATGGGAGAACAAAAGGTATTTCAACATATAGAGATCTTGCTGTTTGACAAAAGGTGTTCATGTGGTGTGGAAGTAGGGGGAAAAGATGCTCACAAAGATTTTGCTGAAGTTGGTCACTTGCTGCATTGACCAACAGAAAGCAGCTGGGTTTGTAACTTCTTGACATTTGGACCTTTTGGGGTGTCAAAAATTGACAGAAATATTGCTAATGTAACTGCATCTTTAGGTACAGCATTGGCTCTTTTAACTTGGGCAAAGTAAGCAGCTACTCAGAACACCCTTAAACACCTGAAACTCTGGCAGCTAATTTTGCACTGGCAAGTAGCTTTGTATTGATATTCAAGTCTACTCTATTGTGATCTAGCTTTGATAATGCAAAAATGGAAGGCACACCAACAGCAAACCACACATAACAGATGTTTAATCCTCCTTAATTAGTTGTGTGTTTCTGTGTGTTTTGGGGTGACCTTGGCTATGTTGGTTAATGCCGACAGCTATTTTGTTATTACTCAGACCTGACCTCCTACTTCCCTCTGGGAGGCATGTTACACCTCATAAAGCATGCTTAAGTCCTGCTCCAGTTTCAAGGAGTGGAGCTTCCCGTGCTCTGAAATAGCCTCGTCCTTGTCCCTCTGAGGGCTTGGGTTTGGCTATGATGTGTGTGTGTGTGTGTGTGTGTGTGTGTGCTGGGGGGCATGAATCCTGGTGTCTTGCTCGATTGCTGTTGACAGGCTGCAGTGTGTCCCTGTCTCTTTGAGGCCTCAGATTAGCGCCCCTCACTCTCCTGCCGAAACCCCCACCTGTCCGAGTCCCTCTCCCATAGAGGTCACCCTGCATGCCGGCACAGCGCCTGTGGGGTGTATGTTTAAGTCTGGACACCCTGAGTAAACAGTCACTGTTATCATGACACTTCAGATATGTACAGTCTTTTTGTCTACCTGTTACTGTCTGCAGTGGGTTTGTGGAACTAGATTTGCCACCTTCCTTTTATCATTTTTGAGGCCACTTGCAAAGAGTTCTAAAATAAAGAACTGACAGGAAACCGTCAAAATAAATGTTTTAATGCAAAGGAATTTTCTTTCATAAATCAGAATTTGCTCTCATTCCAGATATGAAGGCAAAATTCTGTTCTGTTATATACCTACATTTTTTTTTTATGTTAAATCTTTATTTAGAATATACATTATCAAAATACAAATTTTTATCTGTGTAAAACACCCAGAAGTAATTTGTGAGCATTAGGAGACAGCATAAGTTTTTTTTAAACATTAAATGCATTTGAATATGCTATTCATCAAAGAACAGTAAGTACACAATTGCTTTCGAAATATTGAAAAATATGAAAGATTGTAATATAATTTGAGGCTATATCACCCACCTCTAATGTAATTTAATGATTGCAATCAGTATTTCTGTAATTAAATTAATGAATTACACTACCAGCGCCAAAAGATTTGGGTATATGAATTTTTGACAATATAAAAAAAATATGGAACAACATTTTATTGATGATTGCAGCTGGCAGGCAGCAGCATGTATTAGTGCAAACACAGTGACGGGCATTTTCCTTCCTTTTCCAGTCACTAACTCAGTTACATCATTGTAAAAGTAACCAGTTAACAGAGAAAGTAACTTCAAATATGTCAAATAACTTGAATGCCGCCAATATTAAATGTTAAAAGAATGAAATGGACACTAAATGGAATGAATTATTTTTAAACCTTGTACACTAATACAAAACAACAATTTACAAATACTTATTTAACACTGTCCGTTTTTTTACGTTCTAGCAGACATTAGACCAACAAAGCACAATTTAACTTTCAGTTTACAAGCACACACAAACACAATTTAACAAGTTAGTCAAATAATGATATAATGGTTTATTTTGACGGAAACCCACAGGAAGTCCTCAGTCCTTCTTTTTGTTGACCACAACAAATCAGTTATTCTCATTGCTAATTTGGGAAGGTGCACGCATCACATTGACACATGCATTGTAAAAATGTTACTGAGCAACTGACGAGTGTTTCAGCGCAGATTTCCCTCACGGTTTGGACTTTGAACCCTGGCTAACGAGACAGAGCCACAAGCTTGTTCAAGACAAGAACATATTTTGTGCCTGTATTAGAAAACATGACAATTTGAAGTTTGCTTAATTGTTCAAGGCCATTTTGCAATTTTAATTGTCATATCGTATATCATATTGTCATGATGCAATACTAAACAGTCTCTTGCTGTCGGTGCTTGTAGTGAATGGTGTGGAAAAACGCTTCCACAGTACCATCATGTTTGCTGCATTATTAGTTCTATTTGATTGCATCACGTCATTGTTTGGTACCATTTATTCTGTCTTTTTGCTTATTCTGAAAGTTTTGTTATTTATTTTCTGCTATCTTCAGCCAAACATTTGGTGCATCCTTAGAAATACGTCAAAGTTGCTATATCATTGATATTGCCGTTTTATTTATTTATTTATTTTAATCATGTAAAAATGTATACTGTTATGATATTACACACCCATAAAGTGACATGTAAATACTGTCAGCTGGGAGCTTTGATTCGAACCTGTGTTTCCCGAAATGGCTCCATCACTCTGACCACTAAGCCTTTTTTAGCCTCTGTTTATTTCTTTTCTTATTGTTTCTTTTATGTGTTCTTTTTTTTTCTCTCTTGCGCTACACTTCTACTTCCCTCTGTCTGCCCTTAATTTTTTCCCTTTGTCTCTCTTTCTCTGACAGCTGTGGTTTACATGGGTCTCCCTCTGCAGCTGGACAACCCTCCCCTTCTCTCACACATACTCTCTCTCTTTTTTTCTCGTCATGCAGTCCAGTGGTGATTAAGGCTATTAGGCCTTATAATGACTCTGCTGGTGTGTGGGTTTGGAGCCCCATTTCAGTGCAGCTAATAGACCTCTTAGCCAATTATCCTCCATTTAGAAGCAAATCACAGAGGCTTTTTCTCTCCCCCTTTGATAAATGTTGAATTACTGAATAGATTTGCTAATTAAATTCTTTGTGTGTGTTGCATGTGCGAGTCCTCATGTTCGTGTGTTTTGAGTTTACGCATGTGCGCTTTTTTCCCCGTAGTATTTCTTGCTGATAAATGTATATTCGCCGAAGTGAGTGGGTTTGTTTGACGATCCAGTTTGACCGATTTGAAATTGATATTGTTCTCCACTTGCTGTGTTTAGTGTTTATTGTGTTTCCCGAGTGACATGCGGTCTTTTGTCTCCCACAGATTTTGATGCACACCAAAGAAATGGTGCAGAGGGTGAGTCATGATTGGTGTGCGTTACAGTAATAATTAAGCGGCATTTGCCGTGTTTGTTATTTGTAAGCTGTGCGTGGGTTTGACAGTTTACGATTCTCCCTCAGATGAATCTGGAGGTCATATACGGGGATACCGACTCCATCATGATCAGCACCAACAGCACCAATCTGGAGGAGGTCTTCAAACTGGGAAACAAGGTAAGGTTTTGGTAAGGAAAGGGAGGGGAGTTCTGCACATCTCGCAGATAAATGCATTAATGGATTTGTAAAGCTTGAATGAGTCTGACAACGATGATTGAGACAGCACAGACAGTCAGGAGAGAATTAAACCAACCATTCAGCAATTGGATAAATGTGTCTCTCTCTGTGTGTGTGTGTGTAGGTGAAAAGTGAGGTGAATAAACTCTATAAGCTTCTGGAGATTGACATCGACGGCGTGTTTAAGTCCCTTTTGCTGCTGAAGAAGAAAAAATATGCAGCACTGATGGTTGAACCTCAGGGAGATGGCAAATACACCACAAAACAAGAGCTCAAAGGACTGGACATTGTGCGCAGAGACTGGTGTGACCTGGCTAAAGAGTGTGGCAAGTCAGTGCACTGAACTACAGATCATATCTGTCCTTTAAAAAGACAATAATGTAGTAGTATTCTGATCTATTATTGATGTGCTTGAAGCCAAGTTATGTGGCAGTAAAGCCCTTTCTGTTTCTGTGTGTATAGTCTCTGTAAAACTGTTGTGATTTATATGATGCTTTTCCTCTTCATGTAGTTATGTGATTGGTCAGATTCTGTCAGACCAGAACCGTGACACCATCGTAGAAAACATTCAGAAACACCTGATTGAGGTTGGAGAGAAGGTGGCCAATGGCAGTATTCCTCTCAATATGTTTGAGATACACAAGGTGAAGGACTGAATTCTAAACAGACTCTTCGCAGATTGGTTTGGCTATGAGCAAGGAAAATATCTACTTTTAATTTAAAAGATAGAAAACAGGAAAATTAAAAAAACAAATGGTGGTTGTTGTTTTTTTGTTTTTTTTCTTTGTTGATTTGAAGTATAGATTTCAGGATAAGATTTTTATTTAAAGCTAAAATAATATATCTAACTTATTTATTCATATTGAATTATATTACTTCTGGAAAATATTACTTTTCATATGTTTTATTTATTTATTTAGTTGTGTAAAGATGTGGACAACATTTGAGTTCAATTAAAATTTTATGTTCAATGGAATAAGTTGTTGTTGTTCTTTTAAGTCCCTGACAAAGGATCCTCAGGACTACCCTGACAAGAAGAGTCTCCCCCATGTCCACGTTGCCCTCTGGATCAACTCCCAGGGTGGGAAGAAGGTTAAAGCGGGTGACACTGTTTCTTATGTCATTTGTCAGGTGAGCAACTTGTGTTTGTACTTCTGACTCTAAAAACTGGCAGTAAACCCACACTAACCTTCCACTAACTGTGCTTTCCTCTGTTAGGACGGTTCAAACCTGGCGGCCAGTCAAAGGGCATATGCTCTGGAACAGCTGCAGAAACAGGCAGGCCTAAACCTGGACACACAGTACTACCTATCCCAGCAGGTGCACCCTGTGGTGGGCAGAATCTGTGAGCCTATCGAAGGCATCGATGCAGTGCTTATTGCTACATGGCTTGGTGAGACAATCTGTCTGGATAAATACTGATTGTATTTTCCCAGAAAGGACCTTTGAATTAGGATCAGTTTGCCTTTTTTTTTTTTTTTATATAAATATATATATTTTTTTAATTTTTTTTTTTTTCATTTTTTTGGACTTGATGAGCAGCATATATTATAGTGTCTACATATTGAATTAATTGTGGGGAGGGGGTCACCTTACTGTAAACTTAATGTATTTTAACTGTCATTGTGAAAATTATCAAAGATTTTTAGTTATTTAATTTAGTACTTTTTTGTATTTAGGTTTTTTTTATATATATACATAAAATGTTATGGCCATGAATCTTCTTTTTATTAAAATTAAGGTTATTTGTTTAGATGGTTTAAAAACAATTTTGGAGCATTTAAGATAGATAAAGTGTAAATATGTATATATGTATGCATGTATGTGTGTGTGTGTATATATAATTTTCTTTTCCCTAGCAGCTGAGATCCCATTTACCCCCCAGATGGAAATGCAGTTTCTTTAAAAAGTGCATGAACCCTTGCCACTCGGTCTCCATGACAACAGACCCTGGTTGTTTGGTATCCTGCCGTCGGGTCCAAAACTCAGACACTAATTCAGTCTCCCCACTGTGTCACCAGAACCAAGTAGCTGGTTTCCTTAATTACTTAACGGTTAGCAACACATTTACGCCACGTTTGCCTCCAGATTATAATATAACCTCTCAAGTGCTTCTCACGTAGTCATGTAAAACAGTCCCAACAATACACAAAACATTCTGTGTCCATTCCTAACTATAGTTCACACACCTCCCTGTTCCCTTGGCCGCAGATGTGTGCGTGTGACATGCCGCATATGTACCTGTAGATGGCAGCAGCCCTCGGGCGTCAGCGGGTTTAGAGCCTCAGAGACGGCGGTTAATCCCCGAAGTCTCATAGTCAACACTTACTTATGTGCTCATTTATTCACTTAGCCAAATTACCCAGGGGGACGTAGGCTGTTTTTCCGTGCTCTAGTAGTGTTCGGTGTCACCTGGGGGGATTAAATGGAGATTCAGCTGCTGTCTCTTAATGATTTGATGATCTCAGCTGCCTGGGAAAAATCGGATAGCTGTGCTTTCTCTACCCCTCCTCTTTCCCCTTATTATGTTTCCAGTTTATTCTTATCATTTGCTAGTCTCCCTCCTCTTGCCTCCTACAGCCGTGCCATCTTCTCTTTCTTTCTGTCCCTCTATCTTCTTTCATTTTTTTCCTTTTACCTCTCTTGCCATTGCTGTCCATAAATACATCCATCGGGAAGTCTGAGCCTGCACAGAGTTATCAGCAGTACTCCGGAAGTACATTTCAACCCAGAGCATCACAAACTTGCACTGCTGACTTTTTGTGTTTATTTACATAGTTGTTTCCTTTGCTGTTTGATGCTAAAACGGAGTTTGTGGTTTGAGTGTTGTTTTAAGACAAGTCATAACTTGAACTTTTCTTTACCTGCTTGTCCAGGGCTCGACCCAAGTCACTTCCGAGCTCAGCAGCAGCAGCAACGTGAGGACGAAGTGGACAATTTTCTGGGTGCTCCGGCCCAGCTTACTGACGAAGAGCGCTACCGTGATTGCGAGAGGTTTACTTTCACTTGCCCTGACTGTGGCACCGAAAACATCTACGACAACGTGTTTGAAGGGGCGGTGAGTTATCAGCCCTCATATGCACATCCATTAGCAGACCTGATCTTATCGGTCAGCAAAATGCCAAGCGGTCCATCCTGATTCATGCATTTCTCACCGTTCAGTTGCGTCCTACCTTAACTTCCTGTTAAATATTGTGTAATGACAGGTAACAATAAATTTAAGCGGCGCAGGTGATTACTTCCTCTGCTTCAGGCTTTTACCGGCCTATTAATTTCAGAGGCACATACTTTATTTATAGAGGCTTGGCAGAGCTGGGCAGGGGGGAGAAAGGTTTTGCTGGGGTATATTCCTGGAGCTCTTTAGTACACAGGATGTCCGTCATACTCCAGGCCGGGGTCAGCGGGGGCTAGAGGAGCGTGTGTAATCTGCCTCTAATTAAGGGCCCGCACACACACACACACACACATGCACGCACATGCTCATGCACAGCTTTCTCTTGTCCAAGACTCATAAAAAGTGACATTGACCCCGCTCTCCACTGGGCTGATCTCTGTCCTCCTAGCTGTTTAGAGATTTTGCACACTCCAGTCTTTTTCAGAATTCTGGGAAAAGTGGTTGGCATTTATGCGCACTACGAACTATAACTTAGAAATGCGTTTATGGATTTTAGTCACACCATATTTAAACTTAAGTGAATAAAAACAAGACATTAAATGTAGTACAGGTTTTATTTTGTGTGTACAGACTACACTTATATCTCTCACTGCCTTTTTTTCACCTTCAGCATGGCATCCACCCTGACTAAGCTCCACTGGTGTTTTTACAAATATCCATATCCAGTGTACACTGTAAGGCGTGTGGTATCACGTGTTTGTTATGTTGATGTATAAACAAGCTTGTTACATACACTCCTGATAAGATATCTAATTATTAGGAGTGCAGGGTTATGGCGGAGCTCTGGTTAAAGGGAGTGCGCTGATGAAAAGAAGGCTTGAAAGAACAGCCTTGACTCACAGTCACTGCAGATCGTTCTCTTATCAAAGCCGTCCGTGGAGAGAGGGAGGAGGACAACAGGAATGCAAACAGACGATACTAGACGGTATTTGCATAGACACATGGTTCCCCCTTAAAGTGGCGCTCAGTGAGAGATGTAAAGATCATAAAAACGCTAATGGCTCACAGCAACTACCGGAGAGTGAATTGAGCGCCGCTTCACCGCCGCCGTACCATAAAAGCAAGAGCGATGTGTTTGTGTGAGACGTGAGCTCAAGCAAGTGTGCTGACACATTAGCCGCACATACACACGCACACAGTTTATTTGAGACATAATGAGCACCATAAACAGCTCTGCTAGTGCCCATGTGAGGTTAGATTGAAAGGATATCAGACTACAGTAGTTTTTATCCACTGTTTAACTACAATTGTTGCCAGTGTTTCTCAATGGGAGGTCTGGGGCCTTTTAGATGTAGAAAAGCTGGCAAAGCTTGCAAATCATCTGCGCAGTATGGCATTTGTTACTTGCTGTCACCCAGATACACAGCTGAAAGCTTAATGCAGTGCCATTTTTGCTTCTGTGCGTTTCTTTTCCCAACCTGGATGCCCTGTAGCTTTGGTCTGAGGGCCCTGGCATTATATTTTTAGTATATTTGAATGTCTAATAGGTCAGGCCTAATAGCCTTTAAAAGCTTCTTTGGGCAATGCCAGTCAACAGGATAAATGCCCTGATTATGTAGTTTTGTGTGTGTGTGTGGGCTTATGTGTCGTGATCAAATGCTGTGTTAAAAGTGAATTTATTTATTTCCAGGGGAGCACCTTACAGCCCAGTCTGATGAATTGTTGCCATATCCCCTGTCGGGGCAGCCCGATTGAGCATCATATTCAAATTATCAACAAACTACAACTGGACATTCGCCGCCACATCAGGAGATACTACAGTGTGAGTATGAACAAATGCATCTCGTAATACACCACCTTTTGTGGTCCAGATTGTCCACTGAAGGTGTAATGGATAAGGTGTTGCATAAGAAAGAGCCATGTAACTAATAAATAACTACTTATACAAAAAGTTTTTCAAATCGCTGGTTAACAGAATCTCACCAAATGTGTTCTGAAACTGTAATCAGTTACACTTACTAAGAAAAAATTGATTATTATATTACAGTTACTTAAAATTTCAACGATTAGAAATTGGGGTTACATTTGAATATTTACACACACCCTAATACAGACTGAATTGGTTTCTTTCTCAAATTGCTGGCAACTACTCTGTGAGACATACAGCCCTTTAATTTCTACAATGCGGACTGGTTCATAGAATCTGGTCATAAAAACTGAATTCCTTTAGTGCAGAATGTCACAAAATATGTCATATTTTGGATGAATTAATCAAAAGTAGGTCAGTACACTTAAATCAAAACACAATATGGAGTAGTATCTGTAAATATTAAGCAGCGAAAAGTATAAAAATATATGAATATTGTCCATTATTTTTCCATTTCTTTTGAGAGCGCTATCATTATATCATATTCAAATGGACGCCAATATTTGAAAAAGTTTAGTTTGGTTCATATTTCTTATGATTTTAAATCCACATTGAACCTGAAGTTCAATCTTACAGTAGAAGGTGGTGCTAAAGTCTGACTTTGTGGTGTATGTATTCAATTATCCTAACTGAAGTGAAGGATTTCTGACAGTAATCAGTGCTAAATAATACTGTAAGGTTAAAAGGAAAACGAGTAACAGTTGAAAACATTTATTAGAAATAAAAAAAAAGTAATTAATCGGTTACATTAATAAATTAATTGAAAGAGTTACATTTCAAATAAGGTAACTTGTAATCTGTAATCTATTACATTTTTAAAGTAATCTTCCCAGCATTGTGTGTGTATATGTGCATATATATATATATATATATGTGTGTGTGTGTGTTTATGTATATGTGTGTGTTTATGTATGTATATATATGTGTGTGTGTGTGTGTGTGTGTGTGTGTGTGTGTGTGTGTATATATAATATTAATGGTGGGCCATTATCGGCATTATCGTGTCGCGCGATTAAAAAAAATATCTAATTTATGTTAATTTGTTCACAAAGTTGAGTTAGGAGCTGGGTCTATAATGACTTTCACCTTGATATTTTAGCATGGATGTATACCTAGCCAAATTGCACTGTAGCTCTATTCGGACGGGACTAGTTTTCTAAACTACTGTACGTGTGAGCTTCGGTTCTTATCACCTGTCGTCCATGATTTTCATGTACCATTTCGACCGTGACTAACTCCTCTCTGTTTATTACCGAGATCACGTGCTCTATATGCGTGCATTGCTATAGTCATTCAGATTGATTACAATTAGTATAATCACAAATACCATGGTGTATAGGAGTGGGAGAAAAAAATTGATGCAACGCTATTCTCTCTTCAGCGATTCTGAATCGATTCTGAATATTTCATAATTTATGTTTTTCCCCGCATATGGCACCTGTGTGTGCTCGAGACACACCAGGCTTCATTGCACAGACTTTGTGCTGAGACACGTGCACAGGGCCCGATGAAAAAAAAAAAATCGGCCGGCCAAGTTTATTTTTTACCCGCCAAAATTTTTAACAATTTAAAACAGATATATCCAAAGCACGTTATTCTGTATGTTATGTGTGCTCTGCACAGAGAGGAGTGACAACATAATTAAAACAACTTTTTGGTCATTTTAGATTTTTTTTTATTATGACTTGGAAACGTCTATTGCTTTTAAAAGTTTTTAACAAACAGACTCCTTGTTTTCTCTGTCCATGAAATCTGGCCTCCTGCTTCTGACACCACTAGCATGAAACTACCGCTATATTACCGTCTATTCATAAAGTATCTGAAAAAGATCTACTCTATGAACAATGCATTAAATTACATTAAAGACAAAATCAATAACTAATGAATAAATAAAATAATCTTAAACCATAACTAACATATGATCCAATGGCATGTCTCGAGTCTAGTGAATGAATCCTCTTATTACAGGCATCCAATACTGACGAACCACGACTGGCAAAAATGAAACATGTTCGCGCGAGCAGGTGATCGAGCGCAAGAATAGTTGCACGCAGATGACACATCATGCGCCCGCGAGGGTTTGAAATGAGCTCACAGGCTCCCTTTCTTCGCATATAGATCCATTTTCCTCTCACGGAAATGATTTACTGCACGTGCCAGCATCAGTGGTGCCTACGCTAATGGCATAGATTTGTTGGGGTTGTCGTTCAGGCACGGCACCGAAATTCACGTTTTGGTTCGGTACATACCGGTTACTTAGCTACCGGTGCCATGCTGGTACCGGGTTTCGGTACCCAACCCTAGGCGGGGGAGCATCACAGAGATCCGCGAGAACTGATACTGATTAACATTACTGGTGAAAAGATTTACTCGCCATGTGGCGAATGGCGCTTTAAATTTAAACTGTTAATTTTGGACTGATATATCGTTTGGAATGCATTGGTATTATAGGCACGAAACCTGCGCGCTGACAGTCACATGCGCTTTGTGTATGTTTGTCCTGAAGCTGCTGTGGTTTAATGCACTGGCATTTTCAAATACTTTTATATAAAACTGATGTGAATATAGTCTGTTAAAGCTGCAACTGTATATGATATATTCAGTAATAATGCAGAGGAAAAAAAGAAAAATCCAACTTTTAAAAGTCAAAACGATTTCTGTAAACTTTCGTATACTCAAAGAGCACTTTTTAAAATAAGTAATAGTTTTAAAAGAGTAGCCTGTTTGTATAATGATAAAATATTTTTAATAAAAAAATGTTGCCATGTGCATTAATATTGAATGAGAATGTGATATTCTCCTGGTTTCACAGACAAGGCTTAAGCTAGTCACAGATTAAAATGCATGTTTGAACTGCTTCAGCTGAAAATATCTCACTTTGACATATCTTAAAATGTTGTAAAATATGCATTAATATCTTCATTTAACTAAGTCCTAGTCCTGGCTTAAGCTAAGCCAAGTTTGTGAAACTGGGCCGTTGTGTTGATAATGATAATCTTATTGAATTAAATTGAATTTAATTGTGAAACCAAGAATCACACCCCTAGTAAGATGGCAGTACTGACACACAGATATCTCAAATATAATAGGGCTTTACTTTTAGTAATTAAGGTAGCACACATATTCATATTCCACCTCTAATAAATATATATGAGAACCGCCTGATCACTACACTTCAATGTTAAAAATGTAACTATGGATGAAAAATGTTCGGGTTTTTTTTGTCCAATTATGATTTTCAGAATACATTTTTCAGCTCCATTAGACCACATTTAAATTGTTAACAGTACAAATAATAATAAATTATTATGATTATATTTTAAGGTACGTAATGTAGTAATAGTATTTGGATAGCAATGATATTAATATTTATTGTTAATGTTAGTCTTCTGATACCAGTCTCAGTAGACCCAATGCTCAAAATACCAGCATAGCATTAATACCTAGTTCTAAATGTTAAACAAACTGTTTCCCACAACACTGCAAGTCATGCAGCAAACAAACAAAAAACTTGACAGGTCAAAGGTCACAGAACAAGACAAAATATTTGTGTGCTTTTGCCAAAGCTCTGTGTTCATGTGCCTTTCTTCAAATGTGTTTTATACAATAACACTACATGTAAACATTATCAAGTTTATCGTCCAAGATAGTCTTCATCCTCTACTTTAATTACCTCAATGCCTAATGAGTTGGTTTTAAATGATCTGATAGCAATAATCATTACTGCATTCACATTTTACCACCCGGCCACACTGAGCACCTAACATGGGTTAATTTGAGCTCACCTTCCTCGTGCTGTTTATTTCCTGTCTTTATTGAATTTCAGATGCAGTCTTTCGCCTTTGAGCATTGCTCCAAACAGCTACCGCCCCCCTCCCGCTGCGTCACAAATGGGTTTAATTTTGTGCACACTCGCGATGTCTTTGCAGAAATACAGACCCTGATGATGTGACAAGTGTGCAGATATTGGGCCTGCGTTAACAGAGCGTATACATCTGTGTATCTAATTTCCCAGCTGAGGGTTTTGATCGACAGCCGTAATCTGTGCACGGCGTGTCCAGTCGGGACGGGCAAGCCAGGTTCTGGAACTCTCTAGCCTAGCTGGGAAGCTCTGGAATGCCGGAAACTTACGAATCCAACTTGAAAGTCATGGGGGTATATTCTCCCACAGTGCCGTGCAGAAAAATCAATTAGCGGCCTGAATGTAGCCACCTCCCTCTCTGGGACGGTGCCTGTAGGCTCTTTTGTCAGTATGTGTGAAACAGCTGCTGGTAGTGAATGCGGCCCCCCTCCTCACTCAGGCCCGGCTTCAGTGGACACAGCTCAGCCGTCCCCTCCCACACTAGGAGCAATGAAGAGGCTGATATTGTGTAATTAAGGATTCCTTTCAGCTGAGGGGAGAGCTCAAATAGAGTTGTTTGTTCGCAGAGATATAGAGGGAGAAAGCCTGGCTGCGTGAGGGAGGACTCGCGGCTTACATGGTTACAGATTGGAAGTCAGCGGTGTTTGTTGAGTTCCCTACAGAACACCGGCGAGGCATTAATCATGAAAGAAATCACTGCCACCTCCACCTTCAGCCCACCACCATTACCAATAAAACCACCCTTTAGAGACAAAGCAAATATGCTTTCCTCTTTACTCCCTCCCCTTCCCCCTTTGCCCCCCCCACTTCTCTCCTTTCTTGTCATCCGTTCTGACTCCTGGAGTCTTCTGCAAAATGAGAGCGTGGCACGAAGTGGCACCCCCCGTATTTACCCCATTCTAATGTGGGTTGCCATGGCGTTTAACAAATTATTGCAATTATGTTCGTCATGTGCTTCGCCCTTGGTAACTGGCTTCGGGATGTGATGGTGATGGTGGTGGTTGTGGGGGGTGGGGGTGACCGAAATAAATAAATAAAAAAAAGGTGATAATCCTGTTTTGAACAAAAGGTCAGATTGCTGAATAGAAAAGGCTTGATTAAAGCAGAGATGTACAAAGTGGACGCATTTGCGTCCATTCAGCCGCTCTCGGGCTCCACAGCCGCTGTGTGAATGTACAGCTGTTGATTACCAAGGCACAAAGCCTGTGAGAGGCTGTTGTCTTGGAGGCTTTTTTGCACCAAGCTGCCTGTAATCGCAGCTTTTTTTCTACACTAAAAGGGGCAGCTCTGGATTAAGGGCATCAGAGAGGGGTTGTGTGCATGTTCGGTGGGGCTCGTGGATTTATGGGTGCTTAGATGGGAAAATTCCTTCATTTAGTGGTACTTGCTAAGGCACACAACGCTTTTGCGGTTTCTTCAGCATGCGATTCATCATGCATGGTTTGAGTTATGGATGGAAATAAGTCAAACTGTGCAGTTGACGTTTTAAAATTTTCGCATTTAACCAACAAAAAAATCCAGGAGGATCTTTCCATATCTAGAGATCAGTAGGGCTAAATGATTTTAATTAGCAATTTTTTTCTTTTTTTTTATTGATAATGTGCTTTTAGATCATTTATCATTTAGTTTTTTTTAATTGCACTTTTGTTATTAATACTATATATTTTTTTAAAACAATCACCTAAAAAAAAAATATATATATATATATATATATATAATATGTAATTTCTTTATTTTTTTCTTCTTTGTCTAGCATTAACCTTAAAAACAACTTTTATTATTTATCCTGTTTTTGCCATGAGAGGATACTTGAAACTGTGCCTCATACGACACTCTGAAACACAGCGCAGATACATTTCATTAAATCACAGCCTTCACAATTGCACTGAGCCATGTTGCAATTTTGTGTTATTTTGATTAATTGTGCAGCCCTATGGACCAGAATATTATCAAGATTTGGAACGCCTTTGTAGCTGCCTAGCAACTCCTTAGCAACCGCCTTATTAACGTGGCATGCCATGTTTTTTGCATCATTTTCTTTGAAAACTGTAAAAATCGTTCCCGCTCCAGGTGTTGAAGAGAGAGCACAAGTTGTGTTTCTCATTCAAAATGGTTTAGAAAGCCCACATCTCCTTACAAACTTGACACGGATATGAAACCTTAAGTGCTAAGTTCTGATCGTAGTCAGAGGTGAACCGAAATACTCTGGGTGAAACTGCTCTAGAAAAAGACCTACAGGTATAGATGCGACAGCGAAATTGTGAAATGGAGAAAGCGAGAAAGAAAGAAGAAGAGCACGAATGTTTTTCCGGTAGCTTGCACTGATCTGTGGGCCCCAGTCTTTGCCCAGTGTTTGGTTAAATTATGTGGAACTCATTTGACGGCTGCAGAAGTGGCTGTATTCGCAGTGTCAGGTATCGACTGGTATAATTATGCAATTATGAAGCTTTATCCTGCCTCTCTCTCTCACAGAGCAGGCTCTTAGTGTTTCAATTAGATGTTTTTTCTCTCTTTTGCTCCCTGATTTTCTTTTTTTTTCTACTCATCCTCCATTTCTTGGTTACAATGAAGATGCAAACGGAGTCTGGCTATAAAATAAATAAGCAGGTTGTGTTTTTGTCACCTGGTTTAGAGTATTTTGTCTGGGCGTGTAGTCTCTAGTTAATAGAGAGTGAAAGCTTCCTCTGATGTGTGTTTAAGAAGATTCTTAGAATGTTCTGAGCCTCCACAGGTGAGCAGGGCAGGCGTCCATTCAAAGAAACTGGAAGATGCCAAGATTATGTCATGGTGGTTCTTAAGCACTAAAACAAGTATATTTGGTTTTTGCATGAACATGTGAATTCAATAATGGCTGCTAAAAATAGAAGCTGTGAAAAAAGCAGACAGGAATGGTGATCAGGTCATAAATCCTGTATAGTCTGTGTTTTTATGTGAATGAATGACACAGGTGTGCGGTTTGGTTGATGTGTAACATACAAACTCTAGGAGTCACATACAGTGTGTGTGATGCTTGCAGTATCTTCAGCCTTTGCTGCCTCAATATATGAGTGCATGAACTGCTCTGAGTGTCACTTCATAAGTGCTTTTGAGACCAACTATCATCATATATACAAACAAACATAAAGGTTTTCACAGCAACCTGTCAAAATAAATGTTTGGTTTAACTTTGGAAACTGTGACCGATATATTACTTAATGTAATAATAGTACTGCTACAAATTAAATTAATTCTAAAATTATTCAAACATAATATTAGGGAATATTTACCAGAATGTAAATACACAACAGTTGCAAATAATAATAAATAAATAAATCTATTTATTAGAGGTTCCTTTTGATTAGTAAAATTTCACAAAACCATTTAAATGGAACCCAGAAGATTAATGTAAAACAGAATAAATAAGTAAAAATATAATTGAATTAGAAAAAATTTAATATCATAGGACCTTAAAATGTATTTTTTGTTAAACGTTTAATAAATTGCTGTTAAATTGCGCAAGTTTTGGTGTTTTAATTAGTTAGACACAGATAATGAAATTTTGTTTAACCATTAAAATGAGAAAATTAAACAGATTTCATAGGGCCATATGAAAATGCAGTTTTTCTATCGAGAAAAAATTACATTTGGAAATGTATTAAAATATAACTGAGTTATTGTTGAGCATAAGAGGACAATGCTGGCCGATATATTTTAAAAGTCTTTATATGAATCAGCCTGATGTGTTTCTAGCCTACGTTTTATGGTGTGCAGTGACACTAATGTCACCTCTTTCACTGCCACTTTCACTTTATGCTTGTGCCTAAGGAGGAGAATAGAAGACTTCAGAAGTCTGCATTTATGCGAGCCCAATTTATGAGGGTCACTAATTCAGAATGAAGAAATGTGGGGCAGCAGACAGGTGAAATGGCAAAAAGTCTCCATCCCTCCCTTTTTCATCAAATGAAGCCACTGTACATAGGACAAAGTCTCTAATGGCCATCCCTGCTGAATTTTGTGTTTGAAAACAATGACATACTTGTGTGTTTTTCAGTTGGCTTGTGTGTGTTCCTGTAGTCGCAGTCTTTTGCTAAGCCCATGGGAACTGAACTGTTGGTTTAGTCTTGGGCCTCCAGAGGCACAAAAGATCTGTTAACGCAAACAGAGGGGTGATAACACCGGCGCTCCCTTCAAAATGAAAGCCAAACAGCTCACATATGTTCAGATTCAATTACACACTCTGGGTTTCCCTTAGCCCCTGGGCTTACTGCTAATTACGCAAATAACATCCGCACAAAACGCCACCCAGATGAGATTAATTGAGAAATTAAAACAAGCCGTTGATTCCGATAATGCTGTGAGGTCTGAACAATAACCCATGTAGGCCAAACAGGTTTGACAGCACAGGTTGGATGACAAGACTCATCTCTGGATTCAGCCGGGGTGATAATCTTGACCAGCTTATCCACACATGCTTTTAGATCAGGCAATGGAGACAAATGAAACCAGTTTACCTTTATGTGCCATATTTCTGAGTGAAACTAGAGCAAATGTGATTTTATCCCTCAGGAATTAATTGAAGCATAAATCTGCCGGGCATAGAGGAATTAAGCAGTGAAGTTATTTGAATTAACACCTAAAATATGTAATGTAGAGTCATGCCGATCATGTGGATTGTACAGGTTCAAACCTGGCTTGCAACATTTTCTTGATCTAGTTCCACCCTTTTCCTGACATTTCTCTAATGTTCTTTAAATTAAAGGAGGCGATAGATGAATAAATAATAATTAAAAAATCTGGGTCCTCATGTGATTATACTGCTCACCAGGGTTAGTTATTTAATCAAAAATGCAGTACAACTTATTACAAATCGTAATGGTAACACTTTATAATAATGTTCAGTTGAAAGCCATTTATAAGTGATTAGTTATGATCAACTAATCATTTACTAAATATTCATAAGCAATTAATAAGTGATATGCCAGCAATTTATATATGTTTTATTTACAAATGATTAGTTAATGATGAACTAATCATTTACTATATGTTCACAAATGATTTAGTAATATGTTAACCTTTAAGAAAATAGCATATCATGAAATAATCAAATATATCCTTGGTAATGGTTAATAAGTTACTAGTTAAAATAT
>JAUMHI010000031.1:2010257-2060018 GCA_032359435.1 Enteromius unitaeniatus
TTGTGTGTAATGAATCTAAAATATATGAAAGTCTAATGTTTATCAGTACATTACAGAAAATAATGAACTTTATCACATTATGCTAACTTTTTGAAAATGACCTGTACATTCACACATTTTCCTCACCACTATTTCAAGTCCTCCGTACCCGTGTTCTGTTATTACGATTGAAATTTCCCCGTGGATTCTGTCGGTTAGGAGCTGGCATTCTTTGATGAGGACCATCCTGAAGGAACAAAATGAGTCATGGTATGAGCAATTATACTCTTAAAAAGAGACATACTTCACATCAACAACAACTCACCCACTGCCTTTGACGCTCATGGTCTTGTTCAGACCACCTAAAGTTCTCATCTGGTTCTTCAGGTTCATCACTCACATAGAGAGGCTCACTGTCTTGACTTTGGAAAGACAATAGCATTAGATAATAGTTAATTGATTTATTAGTCTAAGCCGTGTCTGCATTGCAAGACCATAATTCTGTACATTTTAAATATTGGGATAGCAATAATATTAAAAGTTGGTAACACTTTTCAGTCCATACCCCTCAGGAGCTGCTGGAATAAAGTTTCCCCCAGCAATGGTGATCTTCACACCTTCTATTCGCTCTTGTCTTCTTCGCTCTAGGTCATACCTGAGGTCACCAGGGTCGGGGACAAGCTGTCGTCTCTGAAGCTAGCAAAACATTTCAAACTTAACTTAACTTAACATACATTATATATTTCAATTGATACTGGTGGCCCTGAAAAAGATCAACTTACTGGATCTGGCCCTATCTTGCAGAAGATCTGAGTTTCTGATGAAGGCATTCTGTGTTGCCTATAATAACAGAACAGAATTTTCATGCTTGCAAATGGTATGAAGAAAATTTCTAATTTAGGAGTGGGGGCTATTAAATCTTTAATCATAAATAAAAACATCAGTGTTAAAAAAATTAATGATTACCTTTGCAAGTCTCACTATTGAATAAAAACATGTTAGCTGACAAGTGTACCTATTCATGACCGGTCTCATGTTTCCCATCTCCTCCTCCTGTTCTTCTTCTTCCTCCTTAAACTCATCTTGAAATGAATAGTACTGTTCATTTGCAAAACGTTCATTAAGTGTGACGCCTTGGCCCCTGAAGTAATATTCTGCAAAACAAATAAACAATTGGTTAACTAAAACCAACTCTTTGCTACGTAAAACAAGCTCTTTGTAAAATACACAATATTCTGCAAGCTAATCTATTGGTTCCTCACCTTTAACTTGGTGCACAAGGGTGATGATCTCTTGGGCAAATGTCCCAGAATGTGCTGCTGATTCCCTGTAAGTTCCAGAATGCTCCAGCATGGGAAGGAAATCAAGGCGTTGTCGACCCACATTGACTAAGTCAAGTGATAACTGTCTATCTGAAGAGTACCCTAAATAACTGGACAAGAGGTCACATGATACACAGAGATATAATTTCCCATTATAGCTTGCAGATGATAACAGTTATGAATAAATCAATCAAGTACAAAGCTCAGGCACAAATGTTCAGTAGTAAAGTTTGAGATTACCGGTCATATTGACTTCTTTTTTGGAAATGATAATTATTTGGAAAGCAATTTTAACAATTGTTAATTAGGCGTTTGAGCGCATAGCGCTGAAACCCTATTGTAATTGTTAGGATTTTTATTAGGGGTATTAGGGGTTCGAGCTGCCATAAAACTGATCGTGCAGAGCAAACTGTAAGGCCTAGAGACTTGAAACTTAGTGAAAATGTGGACCTCAACAATTACCCAAAGTTTCATGAACATCACACCACAGGTAGCGCTATAACAGTTAAAAACTGCATTTCTATAACAAATGACGTCCAGTTTTAGAACATGTTCCTATATTCATACAAACATTAAATCTTTACATCATATGATAGGTCTCCTCATTCTGAACAACTGTGTCTCAAGAACCATTGCAGTCAATCAAACAATTCATTCCTTATTCACAAAAATAATAAAAAAAACCTACTTTTTCAAACTAGTCTCAGGTTAGTCGCTTAATCTGGATCAAACCAGTACAGAACAATTCTCTAGACTCTCTAGGTTGAAACTTGTCAAAAAAAAAAACAAACAAAAAAAAAGGAATTTTATACTTTGGTTAGCTATAACAGGGTTACAATGTGTGTGAATGTATGCCAGTGTATGCGTGTTTGTATTAATAGTTTAACCATTTAATATCTGTTTGTCTGTGTGTGTGCATGTGTATGTTTTTGTGTGTCTATGATCCCATTGCCCATTTTCGATGTGCTTTCAATGCATCAGCCATACACCCAGGTGTCCTTATTTAACCTCAAGGCCTTAAAAATGCTCGAACCCCGGTAGTTGCTGCTTGCAGCTATGTTTAGAGTTAAATTTGTGCTGCACAAATTTCGTTTTTTTTCTTCTCAAAGTTTTTCCATTCATAATCGGTGAGTTATAACCCGAATCCCTTTGCTACATAATTAAAACGAGTGAGAAACAGTGAGTGCCCAACACGCCACAATAATTTTTTTCTTTCTTTTAAGCGCATCAGAGTATTTAAAGAACACTTTTTCTTATTTTGGAATTCTCCGTGGAATTCTCACACGACTCACTGTATTTATACGTCATAGAATAATAGATAAGTGAAAACCTAAAACCTAAAAATTTGGGTCGGCTCAACCTTCATTAGATCACTAAATAAACAATTTAATGATGCGTAATAAAAATGGCAGGTAATAATAAACATGGCAAGTTCATGCCTCTCCTCTCACTGTCATTGCGTGTTTCCATTCAGAGGATCCATTCAATAAACTCCAGAGTGCCAAGACATGATGACCAATAGAACCAGTCAAAACAATGCATTCACTGTGTTTTCCTTGCCGTGTAAGGTTCTTGATTGATGAACTTGAGAACTCAATTATACCAGCAATGGCATCAACTTTGGGCAACTGCTGGAAAAGATGTGAAGCTCTCCGGTTGGGTTGGTGTCGTCACAGATCCCTCTTCTTGCTGAATAAAATGACATGCCCTCCAATTTTAGCAATACCACAGACTTTCCTTGGCATACGGCAAATAATTTCTCATTAGCAAATCTTGCTGCTTGATTGTCTTGGGGATGAAATCAAATGTCTGTTGGCTCTTGCTTCAAACAATCAAATGTGCAGTTGCCATTGTGGGTCTTCCATTGTCTTTGTTGCTAAATCCTTGTTAAAAATACTTTAACATTACATGATGCATTCAGGAAACTTGGCAAAATAAGTCTTGCAGACATCACTTACTGATACAACAGGATGAATCTAAAAAGTCCAAATATGGGAACAATATGCAGAAGGAGGTCCTGTAGATAATCTGGTATTGAACGGTGCTAGCAACGCCATGGACATGAAGTTTGTTTGGACAGGAATACAAACAGGCACTGTAAACGCTGGATAGAAGTGTCTTCCAAATGAGTAAATACAAAAATGCTTTGAAAGATTGCTGTTGAAAAGTCCAATTGAATAGTATATTTCAATTGTGCTTCTTTAGTTTCTTTTATTGTGAATTGATAGCTTATGGTACTACACAATGGTAACATCACAATGGTGTGTCTTCTTCAACCCAATCATCTTTGCTCCATCCACGTTTCATACACATTCAAAGTAGAATGGATGATTGTTGAATGAGATTGTCACAGAATCGATCACAAAATCAGTGTCTATGAGCATCTGCCTCAGATGTTTCTTCATATGCAGTTTCTTCCCATGGTAAAAACATCAACAAATACAGATTAGGAGAGTACAAGCAAATGATCAGCTGGGCCAAGGTCAAACACATCCAAGTCCTTTCTTGAAGACAGAAAGTTGAGTGATGGTTTTTGCTTCATCGCCGAATTAAATGACCTTTCAGCCTCGTCTTCCTCTCAAACAAGGCCATACTTCTTCCCCCACAAGAAAAACAATCCGAAGCAGGTGATAGGTTGAATGCTGTGGACATCTATAATACTTGCACATACCTACTCAACTTCAGTTGCGATAATATGGTTGCTGACTTACCTGCAGTCAATAAAGCTTTAAATGTAAAAGAGCTCAAACCCTGTGGGGCACTGGTATTTTGGTGGAGACATCATCTTGAATAGCCGGAATGTGATTTTCTTTTGCCTGGGTTAACTCGTGGAGAACATCATCCTTAACCAATGGTCCTTAACCAAATCAAGCTGAAATCCATGTAATATCAGTCTAGTATTTCAGACATCTGATGAACCATTCATATGAAAGGAATTAGCAGCAGAAAGATGTGTTTTCAACAGGATTTAGTCCCAACCTGGTATTTGGTCCTTCCATGAAGAGTTAAAAGAAGAGTGAAAATGAAAGGCAATCCAAATCACATCTCCATAGGAAACAGCACACTGCATCTTGGATATTGCATCTTTTTAGGCAATCTGGAATTTGTAGAGTTTGGAATTTCTCCACATACCTTCTGTAGCCATTTTCTTGTGAATTATATAGTGAATAGTGTTCTCCTCCCATTGTTCCCATTTAAGAACGCATCAGCCACTCCAGTTCTTGATGTAGTCCACGTTCCTGATTACTGAATGATTCGTAGCTTTCACATCCAAACATCCGCTTGAACAAGACGTGTATATTTGTGTGCACAGAACAAGACGAACACTTCAGAAATGTTAGATCAATCCTTGATTCATTCCATCACTCCCTGGTTTGAATAAGATGCTTTAAATCACAAGATATATGACTGAACTTCAGGGGATACATTCAACTATCCTTAAAAATCCTGTCTCTTTTAAAACGCTTCAGAGGGCCATCCGGAATATCCTGGGAATCTTGAATGAAGATTAATCTTGCAGTCATATCTTCAATACCCATGTAGACGATGACAATTGATGCCCATTCTGGATGTAACTCCACACTTCATATTGAATCTTCCTGATGTTCAGAATCTGTAGACTGTTTAGGTCTTCTTGGTGTGGTGACAGTGGACACAGAAAAGAGGCATGAACTTTTGACCCTAACCAAAAGTGGTACGACAATGATACTATACCTGCTTTGTCCAACGGGGCGACTCATGTCCACCTTGATCTTGAGAGTCTCCTGTTCACTGAAATCCATTCTAGGTGTAGGAACAACATTAGTGTTTGGCTTCCTGTGATACGGAGCTCTTTGACGAATCACTCCTTGCCCCATCATCTTTCCACGATTCCTTTGAGATCTCTCTTCCTCCCAATTGTGGACAGGTTCTCTTTCTCTGTTCCTCAAATCAACATCCCTCATATCCATTAAATTCATTTCTCTTCGTGCTTCCGAGTCTCTTGAATGTGACTCCATTCTAGGCTGATCCATGTGTCTTGAGCGCTCTCTTCCTTGAGTTTCTCTTCCATAAGAAGAGTAGTTCTTTCTTGATTCCTCTTGGGGGTTACTATTTGGTCGTCCGCCATGTCTATCTTGTAAGGTGCGCGCATGATATGCTTGGTCTCTTCTATCTCGATTCCTCTGGGTTTCACTTGTCCTAGGTGGATCTCGGCTCCTCTGATTGCCACTCATTTTGGGGGGTTCGTGGTTCCTTGAATCTTGTTTTGCAATTCCATGATCGTGTTCCACAATGACAGGTGCACGACGTGGGCTGAAGCCCCTTTGATGCTCAACAAATTTATCCTGCAGATCAAAATCTGTAAATCCTTCGGAAGGAGGATGCTGCTCCCTATAATCTGACTTTGACGACCTGTATTAAGAAAGCAAGTAACATTTGTCCAAGATTAGAAATTACAATAATATATAGCTAAAAACAAGGTTTTAATAACAGTACAATTAACTGGATCTTTATATTCCAACTGATGATAATGACAGTTAACTGAAACTAATCTAAAAAAATAAATAAAAGAAGGGGTAACCATAAAGAATTAATTTATCAAAATACAATACTGACTAAAATGAAAAATTAAAGTAATTAAATGTAACATGTAATTAGAAAAACATTTATCCATCAAAGAAAGTGACTGAATCCTTTCTTCTTTTCTTCGATCCTCTCCATCCACGTCAGACGCATGAAGCATGAAGAAAAGCATTCTTGTACCTCTCTGAAAAGGAGCCTCTTTCTTGATATTGACCGCCATATTCTTCATTATGAGATCCATAACCCATCCTCTCCTGTCTTCTTCCTTCTGAATGTCTTGGATAAGGCCTGTCCCTCGATTCCCTGTGGTTATGTTGCGAGTTGAGCCCCTTATCAAGGCCTTCACTCTTGCTCCAGCCTGGGGATGGCATCCTGTAGCGCTCTTCAACACCAAAACGTGTGCGTTCAGGGGAAGCTAACCTTTCCCTTGGCAGCCTCCTTGGAGAATGGGACAGGCTTTCTTCATCACCCTGCATGTGGTACCTGGTCATAGGTGAAGCCCCTCTTTTCTGAGCATGCTCGATTGCATCAATAAATTTGGCCCAGTGGTCAACATGTTGCTCTCGTTGATAGGAATCTTTGTTCCAATGTGCGCTACTTTCTACTTTGTTGACATATTCAGGGTTTCTCCACGCATCAGACTGTACCGAAGAATGTATCTGGTTATCATATAATCCTTCCGCTCTCCTCCCATGAAGAGTTGGGATTCTGTTAATATTCGAGAGGTTCAAGAAGCTGTTAATAACCAGCAATGCAACAACAAAATAACGTTTTTTTTGTAACACCGACTTTAGATTAAATACCTTGAATACAAGGGAGATCTCGAACGCGGACGTGACATTTTCCCTTGAAAAACAAGAAACTATTAGCCATGAGATCAACTTTATGCAACCGAGGGCTCCATTCTGAAAATTTACCAACGTTTTAACAAGATAGTTTTTCATCAAAACACAACAGCACAAAATGGCATATCATATATACTCTCCTGTTAACATGCCTCTGTTGCATGTTAAATATAAAACTCACTACGAACAAAAAATTATGAACCTGAAATAGGCACTAAATGTGGTCACAGTAATTTTAAACAAAGTATTTTGACGTTTAAACCGCTTCCTATTTTTTCTTTATGCTTCGCATTGTTTTTTTAAAACTGGAGCATTCAATGCAAAGTCTTTGCTGTAGTAAAACATCGTAAAACTTCTTAACAGTTAAACTTTAGAAACACCAGACAGAAAACACAAATGATATCAATACCGCAACGAGACACTTTATGACACTTGGTCCTATATAATAAATAATAAAATTATTTTTAATAATAAAAACAGCTTTCAAAAGCTCTTCAAATGAAAGAGTAACCATTACATTAACAAACGTTACATCAATAATTAATATTCCTCGACATTTCTCAGACGATCAATTTGATAGGCCTAACGTTACACAAAACACAAAAAGCCATGAAATCGATGAAGATGCTAGAGTATTGCATACTTAAGGCACATTTCTAGAGAAACACACTATAATACACCAATTTATAGAATAATATTACAGTAAATAAAGTTAGTTAATAGTAAAGAGTGCGTTAGTTAGTTAGTTAGCTTCACATACCACGCGACACGGCTTCCACACACAGCTAGACGATGCGTCCACCAAAATACCAGTTTCTCTCGAAAGAAAGGTACAAACAGTCGCACAGTGAATTACATCACAGATTAAAGAACAATGACAATCAGAACGATGACTCAAATACTGCTGGATTGTTGATTTATGGGGTTTTTTCATACGACCAACTTGACCCAACGATCCGTACACAAGATTGACCCGGAAGAGAATCAGTGACTGGCTCTTTTCAGAAGCTCATAGTGTGTGACACCGGCCCCTACAGACACCTCTCTACATTGTCAACCACATATAAAAAAAATAATCATTAATAAAACACTTTTTTTCTTTAGTATATCCACATAATTAAATATTTCTAAAATCATCATGTAATTAAAAAAATTTCATGATCATTTAAAACGTGTTTAACTCTTTAACCTTCACCCCTATAAGGAACTAATAAAAAAATATTTAACTTAAAATAAATAAATGGTGTCCAGCACCTTTTTTTTTTTTTAACTCAACCTATATTAGTTTCTTGGATACATTTCTTAACTTTTACGATCCACAAAGCAAAAAAAAAAATATTTAAGCATCTGTATAAATAGGCTTACTATAGCCTCTTTTACAGATATATCAGCCGTACGGTCACTCATGATTTTGGACAATTATGATATAATAAATAAACATTTGTGCATTTCTCATATATTTTTCTATATTTATGTTCTTTAACCCATACACTATTTACAACAACATCATTGTTTCATCCCTACTTCCTTTGATTGTTTGACCCTATCTGATGTTTGTAACCTGCTGCTGTCACATGAAATACCCAAACCCCTCATGGTAACAGCAGACACAGAGATGGGGCTATAAAGCTGTGAAAAAAAAATCTCTCTCATTTACGCTCAACCGTGCAGTAGAGATATCAGTTAAAGGGTTTAAGCTTATGCTTTTTATGGTATTTTATATGCAATTTAAATTAAATGTGTATACAAAATGTAAAATATCTATCTAAACAAAAAGATTCATGAACCAGAGGAAATATAAAAGGTAATTCACAAAAATATTGCATTATATTATACACAAAAATATTAAACCGTTATATATTAGACTATATTCATTATACTATAGCTGACAACATGTCCGGTATTTGGTTAAGAAACTTAATAAATTGTATCCATACAGTATATCTCTGTACCCCTTATATAATACGTTGCTGCATGTGATATAATAATGTAAGGAAATATACTGTAAACCAGTACAACTATATAAATTATACATAAGGAAAGATCACGGTGTGATAGATGTTTTATTGTAATGTCAATATCTCAAGGTTCGGCAACTTCAAAGCAGCTGATTCATGCACCTTTTCACAAACGTCATTTTGAAGTGCTGAATTACAGTATTAACCCATCACTCTCTGTAATCAAAAATGTAATCAACATCCCAAGTTCAGACAGACAGACAGGTAGATAGACAGACAGACAGATAGATAGACAGATAGATAGATAGATAGATAGATAGATACTTTCATCTTTCAATAAATTTGTTTCTTATTGGTCCTGAAGCAATCCAGTGCATCTGAAGTTTTACACACCAGCATCATGATATCACCACCAAACATCAAACTGAGCTCACATGCAAAGCTCACTAGCACCCTGAGTATACAAGATGGTAAACAGAGTATTTTAACCAACATACTCAGGAAGTACAGATCTTTTGAGTCACCGTCGTACATTTGTAGGGATGCTGAATTACCTTGATTTGTTGCTCTTATGGTTGCTTGGTTTTCTTGATCTGCATAGAGCCGTGTGCAATGATGTCATATAACAAAACAATACAGAAACAGTCTATGAAGAATTAAAAGCACTATGATAATTAACACAATAAAATTGTGCACTTTTAATTCCCTTTTTAAACTTTTACACAATAAATTACATCAGAAGTACACTTTTTTTCTGTATACGTCCCCATAACGTTTAACCGCTGCTGACTAATAATACACTGATGCCAGTATAACAGTGTTATGGTGGAATAATATCACACTTTACATCTATTCATATCCACTTTCAGACTACAAAGCTTGGATTGCAGAGATGACGCAGAGAAGTCATGGATTTACACAATATACTGTTTGCAAATCCCAGCCATACAATACAGCACAATTAGCAGACTCGGTTTGCTGGTCATTTATGCAACCCAAAATAAAACAAATGACAAAATGGAGCTGCTACAATTGTCACGGTGTATCACTCATCAATGCTACAGGTGTATAACAAGAATAAGAAGACCACTAGGACTGCGCTAATACAGTTGCTTTTTCTGGTGATACTAAGCTGAAATGGTGTGAAATATAATATCTACGAGGATCAAGCAAACTTTATTTTATGTGTGGGGGAACCAACTGTCAGGTTGTCCCTTCGTTGCTATTAACATATGATTTGACATTCAGTCCTTGTTCTTCTGTTTAGAGGATATTCAGGAAGCTGCTGAGGCACAAAGGGCTGGTCTCATCTTTCAGCTCAACTCCAATTCATCAGTTCACTCCAGCCCCATGCTTCAATAGTGTCTAAAACAGAAAAACCAACAAATATGAGATGATCAAACTAAAGTTATAGCTTACTCCCCAAAAAAAATATTCTGTGCTCATTTGCTCACTATCATTTTGGTTCAAACCTGAGTTTCTCTAAACAATGAAAATGTCCAGTTAGTGAACGAGTTCTTTTGAGTCATGAATGAATTAGTTGCTCATGTACACAATACTAGTCTGAATGATTCATTAATGAATTAGATTTTGCTGCTGATCTCATGAAGATGTAATTTTGTCTTCCACCGAATAATAAAAAAAGTCATACAGGTTTGAAATAACACGAGGGTGAGTAAGCAATAACAGAAGTTGCATTTTTGGGTGAACTGTCCATTTAAGGCAAAACACTACAGTTACAAAGACATTTCGTAACTAGTTGTTTCAGGCTAGTGAAAGTACATTTTTAAGTATTGTTTTTATGCACCTTATCTAGTTGTGTATCTAGATTTCAATTACAATATATATTTTAAAGGCTGTTTTCTCATGCACCGAGTCAGAAATCTCCACTTCAGCAGCAAGTGTACTGTTTTATTCTTTAATCTATATTCTGATGGGGTTTTTTTTTTGTTTTTACAGAGGGGTTTGTTTATATATCAATTTAAACATTCTATTTCCAAAAATATCTGGCTGTTGACAGAATTTTTTGATTCATAGAGTGATAAAAAAAAAAAAATGCAAAATCCCCTCATTGCTAAGTCAAACCTTTGACTTAGCAATCACCTTTTGCATTAGATGTTGAGCTTGTCTGAGGTGGGTCTAAGACTCTGGAAAAGTGATGAGTCAATAGCAGCGCTACTGCAATCCTGGATCAGGTTCTTGTTGCAGTCACCAAAAGCTGGAGCAGCAGACACTTTGGGATGCGAGACCTGCCCCGTCAGAACGTGGATATCGCCCAAAGCCACAGAAGTCATGCTGTTCTGTGAGCTCTCGCTGACGGGGGAATATTCTGGAACGAGCTCATCTCTGGAGACTGGACTGCAATGACAAGTATTTTGGTTTAATACAGGGACTGGTAATATTTTACAAATGTGGTTAGAAAACCTATTTATTCTGAAATAATGTGGCATGAATTTGTTGGAGCTAACCTGACATCCATGGACTGAACCCCATCCGAGAGATCATCCGCCCCACAGCTCTTTGCCTCCAGTGGCTCAAGGCATATGATTGGGGACCCAGATGTTACCTTTGGTGAACTAATAAGCGCCGTGTTACCTGTTGTGCAAGATTAATGTAGTTTAATCCAAAAAAATATATAAAATTAACAGCAATTTACCAGATTATCAATGATCTATTTTGACAAGACAAACTAATTTTAGTTTGTAATTACACCACTTGATGGCGCTATTTAATTTATTTCCGCAGACAAAATAGATTTCCACATGCTGAGTCACTAGGCAACAAGAAAGAGACCAATAATCGTGTGTGTGTGTGTGTGTGTGTGTGTTTGAGTAAATTTACAAAGTGAAAGGAAGGGATAAATGTTACTATATGCCCACTGTAAAACTGTATAGTGATACAGGTCATATCAATACCTTCGATTTCCAAAGGAGATGGCGAGATGGGCTGGGAAACAGATATGGGGGATGGGACTTCCATCTGCACCTCTTCTTTCTATCCAAACACATGACATGCAATATTATTTGCTACAGTCAGTAAATATTTTGCACCTGATAATTTAATTGACCTGCTGAGATTATATTTACCTTTTCCCCATCTGTTTTTCTTGTCCTTTTCATAATCTCCTCAATACGCTGCAAAAATCGATGCAAACATCACACACCATAAGCGTTAATTAAAACAATACTTCAAATCAACAAAGTAAGTATATTCTAATGTTATGTTTTGAATATTTTTTTTAACACATACCACAAACAATGCAAAAATTATTTTCTTATGATTTCAGCCAAAACATCTAAGGATTTGCTAGACAAGTAAAAGTTATTGTCTTGTTTTTAGAAAAAAACAAGTAAACATTAAGCGAGTTTTTGCTTAGAACAAGCTAAATAATCTGCCAATGGGGTAAGCAAAATAATTCTTTTTTTAGTTTGAAATAAAATTATTTTTCTAATCACCATCATTTGCAATCTGCCATTGGCAGATTATTTCATATAAAAACTCACCTAATTTTTGCTTGTCTAGAAAATCATTCTTGATTTAAGAATTTGTTTGATATTTTGGCTGGAAAGTGAAAACAAGACAAAAAAATATAAGCAAGAAAAGCCATATTTTGCAGTGAACCGGACAATATAAAGGCAATTTCTTGTTGACTTTAAAAGCAGCCAGATTCAGCTGCTCTGTTGCACACTATAAAGTTTAAATTAAATATTAAGAAATAAATCTGTGCATAGATAAGTAGCTCTTAGAGATTACCACTTCATAATTACTTAGCACTGAACTTTGAAGTTGCACACTCATTTTAATAGTGTCAGTGTGAGTACATTTCCCATGTATTGCTTGATTCTAAACATAAACACACAGAAAAGAGAAGAACCTTCTTCCTCTGAAGTCTCTCCTGTTCCTCTTGAATTTTCAGAAGCTCTCGCTCCTGTCTCTTTCGTTCAGCCTCTCTATGAACGCGCTGCACTGCTTCCTCCCTCTGCCAAACATCATGACACATCACATCTCCAACTATATCACATTCATCCCTACAGATATTCACAGCTACAGAAGACAGATTGGTGCTGCATGTGACTGGAAGGATGAGTATGCTGAATGTGTCTTGATGAGTCATTCTGTTTGTTTTTGATGTCATTATGTAATGCTACTTTGATTTATTTTTTTATTATTTTTAATGTGTGTTTGCTCAAATAGTGAGGTCAAAAGGTCCACTGCCAACAATATAATATATTTCCAGTTATAAATATAATTTGTAATAAAAATTTCCAGTTATAAATATAATTTGTAATAAAAATACAAATCTAATAAATGTATAATGTTATGCAATGTAATTACAGAATATAGAATATAATGATAATAATAAAAAAAGATTTTTGAGCTCCAGTGTTTAAACAATTATTATAATTAATTAGGACAGATTGGTTCTGCACGTGTCTGAGTCAGTGACCTTATGGATGAGTATGCTGAATGTGTCTTGATGAGTCAGTTTTATTTTTGTGCATTTTCATCATTGATTATGTAGATTTTTTGTTTTGTTTGTTTAAACAGTGAGGTCCAAAAATCTGAGACCACTTCAGAAAATGTAATAGATCATTTTTATTTTTATTCCATTTTTAAATAATATAATTTTACATAAAATATAATATATGTTGCATTATATCATTAATGTAATTTATTTTAAATATATATTAAATAAAACTGCATAATTGTTTTTTTAATCAATCTTAGAATTTAGTTCTGACTGTTTGAAAAATGTATATAATTAATAGTATTTTAATGTAATGCATTGTAACATCCCTCTGACCTGTCTCTCCAGATCATCCTGGAGATCCTTCCAGCGTTGTTCCTTTTGGTGCCTGTCTTCCAGCTCTCTTTGACAGCGCTCCTCTTCCTGCCTTTGTTTTTTCTCCTCTGCCTCTCGAGCTGCTTGTTCCTGCCGCTGTCTCTCCTCTTCCTGCTGCCTCTGGAGCTCCTCAGCCCTGAGCCTGAGATTCATGAAGAAGATGATATATAATACAGAAGCAAACACACATAAATGTGACACACAGACCCTAGAGACACACAATATCTCTACCTTTCCTCTTCTAGGCGTTGCTTTTCTTCCTGCTCCTTCTGTACTCTTGCCAAGCGTCGTCTCTCTGCCAGCAGCCTGGAGGCCTCCTCGGCATCAGTGGTCCCTGCCTTCCCAGTGGGAGTTACTGGAGACTCTGAAACACAAGACAGGAGGCACTTAGTCCACGTCATGTGATTGAGATCCCACTGGCACAGCTTTTAAATCAGATGAAAGACCATCATAGTAAATGATGAAAGAATATTGTTACTGTTAACTCAAATTTAAACTAAAACAATTAAAATTGTTTAACTGAAACAAAGCTAAAATAATATATAATATAAAAATGAGAAAACTTACACTTAAAAATTAGATGAAAATTAGAAATGTTGTCTTGGCAAATAAACTAATAAACATGAAAAAATTACTACAATTACTTAAATGAAAGCTAAAAATGTAAAAATAAAAGCAAGTATAAAATAATAATAAATCCTATAACACTATACACATGGCATTAAATAAAACAAGACAGAATATTGAACTTCTCCTTTAAAAATACAATACCTGCATTATGTCCAAATTCCTTGCTTGCAGATTTTGTGATTTTCTCTGTTCTGGAGGTCTTTCTCTCTAGAGTGCTGCTGCCTTTACTCTCCAGGGACCCTTTCTCCTCTCCTTCCCACTTCTTGTTTTCTAAACTTGGCGTGTTGGCTCTGTGTCTCATCGGGGAAGGGGGGTATTGACCCGGGGAGGCTGGGGACTGGATGCGGCTCTTACAGGACTTAGATCTAATTACAAATGAAAAAAACAAAACAAAACAAAGATACACTCAGTCTAGAGTCAGGACTTGGATCTAATTACCAAAGAAAAGCAAATATACACTCTAAGTATTTAATTAAATAAATGACAACAGTTAATAATATATGCATCCATCCATCCAGGTGGATGCTGCACACACACTGGGGGTGGTTGAGAAGAGACCCCCCCCCACATGATTGCAAAGTTTTTGGGTGCACAGCAATACACAATAAAGCACTATATAAATGCATCATTCATTCATATGATAAAATACAAAACCTTTTTGGTGTGCCGGGGTTCTTGCGGGTAGAAGAACTTCGTGTGGGTGTTGTTGGAGACTCAAGTTTTTTTGTAGATGAGTCAGCTAAGGTTTGAGTGATGCTCTTTTCAGGTCTCTCAGTCTAAACACCCAAAACAGATACCAGCATTATACATTTGTCCAATATGTCCTAACAAAGTCACAAAACTACAAAAACCTAAGAAAACAAAACATAAATATTGCTTATTCATGAAGATGAATGCATTAATTGATATTATAACCAAGAGTTTAAATTCTGCCCTTATTTATTCATTTGCAGTGTTATTTTACTATTACTGAGTCACTATTAGGGTACTGCTATTTGTCATATTGAATTTTATTTTCATGTTTTCATAATTTTAGTTAAACATTTTTGCTGTGTGTATTTGCCATTTTTATTAATTTTTATAGTTTCAAATATGTCTGTATAGTTTTTATTAATTTAGATATTTTTGTACATTAAATTATAACTAATGAAAATAAAGAATGCTGCCTTGGGAACTATAGTTTTTTTTTATATTGCATTTGATTTCAGTTAACAATTAGTTTATTTCTAGTAACAACATTTTTTTAAAAATCATTTTAAATGTAATTTTATTTAACTATAATACTGATTTGCTCAGGTCCTTTGACTTTCTTTCTTCTGTGGATCATAAAAGATGATATTTTGAGAAACGTTTCTCAAACAATCTATCAGTTATTTTGGTTTTACAGAAGAAAATCAGTCCCATAAGTTTGGAATAAGGATGAATTATTCTCTATATCAACATTTTTACCTTCTAGAATGTTCAAGATAAAATGTACACATTTTAGAAATACACTCTAAAGTATACCAAAACATGGTTTCATACTGTATCTGCAGGACACTCACAACACCCTGTTCAGAAACCTAAATCCATGTCTGAAACTGGACATGTAGAGTTCTGTGCAATGCAGTTGCTAGGAGACCAGCTCCTCTGTGGGTTGTGTCCCATTGTGCTTTGCACCAAATATAAATATCTGAGCTATCTGACAAAATGTTGATCACATCCATGCAGATCAGACCTGAGGGCTTTTCGGGGTTGTGGCAGCTCTGTTGTCGTCCAGCTGTCCATAGAAAGATGTGCTAACCTTCTTCCGCTCAGCTCTACTGGGTGAAGCCCTATAAGGAGACCTGTGAGGGCTGGAGGAGGCTATTCGGGAACAAAGACAAGACACTGAGGGGCCAGAGGTCACAGGAAGACAAAGGAGCAAACAGGGGCGGGGCAGAAATTGCAATCAATTAAATAGTTAAGGTTAACGCAAAAACACTTGCCTTTCTCTGTCATATTGGGCAAAGTAGCGGAGGAGGAGGAGAGATGCCTGCTCAGGACAGAGTCTGGGGACTCGGGCGGAATCATAAAATCTTGGACTGCAGTGAATCGTATTACGAAAGGTTCCGGGGAGAAAGAAAACACAGGCGATCAGACACAATCAAAATGATATTCATTCACCCAGAGACTTAACAGATTCAAGTTAATTCTGGAGATGAACGCCAGAGGCTTTCTTTCTGATTAATAATTAGTGGCCATTTGGTTATGAATATTTACACTGATCAAAGACTTTCATGAACAGCAGGCTCATTTTCACATGAGGTAGATTTCTGAGTTTATGAAGCCCATGTGTAATGTTGCAGGGGAGTTCGCTAAGCAGGCCTGCATTTAAAATGAGTTGACAGATGAGACCCCTTGTGTATTCTTAGGGGGTGCCAAGCAGCTGTAGGCAGATCCGGATTACACTTCTTTTCTTGTGCATCCGGATCCCCTACTAGGTGAGGAACAGACTCAAAATCTGATGTACGTATGTAATCTGTATGTCCTGTTATTGGTTCTCCAGACAATTTCATTTTCTTGCTGATACAATGTTTACATTCACCTTGAAAAGAAAGACACTGACGGTACAAAAACTACTCCAAACACAAAAATGATTGGAGGTGCTTGTCCATGCAAAACCTGATAATAGGGTGTTTCCAGGGCGCTGCAGCATAAATATAGCCTACAATTCCTTTTAAACACACACTTCAAACAATATAATAATGATTGTGAGTGTTGCTTAACCTTGCTCCATTTTGTTGATGTTGGTTTTTTTTTGCCTTTTGTATAATAAACAGTTTTAATTAAAAAAAGATATGAAAGCTAATTATTTATATGCAAATATTTTAGTATATTGCTATTTGTTTGCTACAGTGTTCTTTTAACATATTGCGTTGTGGATGTTAAGGGGTTTGAAGTAGATTTCAGTTGTTAAGGTGTTTTGAGTGGTTTCTTACTGGCCAGAGTCTAAAATGCCAACCCACTATGTACACAGTTCACAGATACACAGTTGTCAGAATGTCAAAATGCTTTTTTTCCTGGTTATCATCTGTCAGGCAAATACTTTAATTCATTTACTTTAAAATGATAATTTTAGTGGAAAAACAATTGCAATAATGGTGTTTGGCAAGCACCATGGCAAGCACCATTAATAACAAAACTTACCACTGAAATGAACAAGAAACAGACAACAGAGCATCAGAAACACCTATAGATAAATCTAACATACATTTTTTTTAAGTTTGGGGTCAGTAGGATTTAATTTTTTAATTAGCAAGGACACATGAAATTTATCTAAAGTGGCAGTAAAATATTTATGTATTATTATTATTTAGATTTCTCTTTAAAATAAAAAAAATGCTGTTCCTTTGAACTTTCTAATTAACAAAGAACCCAAAATTAAATATATCACAATTTCTACAAACACATTACGCAGCATCACATTTAGAACAGCAAAGCAGTTTTTTGCAGCCATTAAATCCAAACATTAAATATATTAAAACATCTTAAATTGTAATATTTATTCAAATCACTGTTTGTTTGTAATAACTACTTCTTCCACTTTAAATGTAAAAAATAACATATAAAAATATGACCAACCCCAAACTTTTAACGGTAGTATGAATCCTCCTATGTAAGATCTCGTGCACAAGCAAACCATTACAACAACAACATCAGAATCACTGTGACTGAATCTTTAGGGAAGTGAACGGGAATGACACGTAAAGCAGCAGGAAGTCAGTACCGTTCCTGGATTTGCTGGCAGGAGGGTGAGCAGCGGGGTCATTGGTTAAGGAGGCTGAAGCAGCAGGAGAGGGTGGGGCAATCTTAGGCTCACCTGTGCGGCAGGTGATGCAAAGCAGAGAAAGTACAAGTGCGTGAGTATTTCACAAGATCACAGTCAACATTATGGGAAGTCATACTAGTGTGTCCCTGTGAAATACTGATATATCCCGTCAGCAGTTCTTTCCTCTGACGGGAAGCTGCATAATATCCAGCGGGGCATTTTTCTTTGTTAAAAAAAAAAAAAGTAATTTCGCTAATAAAAGCAGAATGGTAATATGAACCACTACAAGATGAAATAACCCAGAGCACAGCATGCAGCTGATGGGATGATATCAGGTTATCAGAGAGCCTAATGTTTTCCAAGGGCGGCCATTCTCCATCATTCGCCCTTATCCACATAACAAAACAGAAGCTACATGCATGTTGTCTAGATTTATTATCAGACTGACTCAGGATCAGGCTTAAAGCTCTGCTCTTGGACAGTGTAAATAATTGATGTAGTTATGAATGCACCACAGATTCAGGGTGGTGCTTTCACATCTGTCTTGAAATCAGCATTATTTTCCAGTGTTGATGTGATTTACCAGAGCCTCAGGTCTACTGAGGAGTTGGTGTGAAAGCAATTTTAACTCAGAAACCACTAGTAAATTTTACCATATCCAAAAAACAGCAAGCAAAACATTGAAGTGCGCAGAAATTAGACTGAAATAGCATTTGCACAACATATTCCAAAAACTGTTTCAGCGTAGGCTTGTGTAATTGAAAAGGCAGTGACAGAGCAAAAAGCCTTCGGCTGCGCAGTCTAATATACCCTGTGCAGTCACAGTGACAGCTCAGTTTACGGTGTTTGTTCTCGAGCTAAAACAGTCTAAATTACCCCTTGCCCCCAAGCAGCTATTGCTTTGATGATTTATAATGCCTACGAGTCTGTGATCGGTCGCTGACAGCGCTAACCTTGAGACAGAGTGCTTTCATGTGACTGGGGCGACTCCTTGAGATCAGCAACAGCTCGATGTCTCAGTGTGATACTGCAGCTCCCTCATAAAACAGCTGCATTTTCATCTAACAGCTGCTGTACTCGTCAATGCCCCAGTCATTTTAAAACAAAAGGGCTGCAGTGCAGTTCCCACACCCTGCTTTTCTATCCCTCCATCCATTCCCTGAGAGGAGTTCACACAAGGGACCCTCCACGCCCTCGCAAACACACACACACACACACACACACGTACACACAGACACACTCACCCTCACAGACTCCTGGAGGTCCGCCCCAGGTCCAGCGTTTGGGCCTTTGGTCCGCCTGCAGGTTCCGCTCCACAGAACGTCGCATCAGGGCCTCCAGTCGCTCCTGTTCATTGCGTTCCAAAACAGGAAAGAAAAGAGACTCTCTGACAGAGCTATCGCTGCGACGGCGTGTGGACGGGGATGAGGCTGGCTGCTCCATGGCGACCACCTCTCCTGTCCGTCTCTGTCTCTCTCCCTGCTCTTCCTCCTAGTATATGTGTGTGCGCAAAATGACGAGGGCCTTGCTTTCTGTTTCTGCCCCTCTCTCCACTGCACTCAGTCTTTGTATCTCTCTCCTCCCAGGTGACTGTGTGTTTAAGAGAGCGCACAGCCAGACGGAGGAGAGAACGGCCATAACTCCACCCACACCCTCCCCCCTCAGCGGCTGACATAAATGGTGAGCACAAGCACACAGAGCGAGTATCATAATGACACAGGTTGCATCAGTGAAAATAAGGAAGCCTATATGTGTTTTCATGAATTTCTCTCTTTCTATCAATCCCCACTATCTACATTTCCTCTAACCAGTATAACCTTGCTTCTCACTCTGATTTATTTTGTATACTCATAACGTTTGCCAAAGCACTGATGTTTACACATGTAAAATAGACAGCTAAACAACTCCCAGATTCAAGGAAACAACACATAGCCTAGTCAGATGAGCAATAAAATCATAACTTCATTCTGACTGAACAACATTGCGTTCAAATATTCAAGTATACATTATACTAAACATAGTTTTAGTTTGTCTCATCACCCTGTAGACTTTCTGTTTGTTTATTTACAGATGGATACCTTTTGAATATATATATATATATATATATATATAATGAAAAAAACTGTACTTTAAATAATGTAATATTAAATATATTACATAAAAATGTCAGTACACCTTTCTGTGAAATTATAAGATTTACTTTACAGTTTATACTGAATCAGTTTTAATAGTCTTTTGTCATATTTAAACATTTTTTTTGATGTGTTCAATGAGAAAGCACATCTAAAGTGTGTGATTATAATTTTAAACTGTAATGCTTTATTCAATGGAATTTTTTAATAGAAATGACATTAAAGTGTAATTTGGTTTACAATTATGCTTGTTAATATATTGAGCAATTCAGTGCATAAAGATGTACTTAAGTCCTACATGAGTCAAAAAGGTGCTAATTCAAATTAAACAAACAATACATTTTTATTTCATTGCAATTATGCACTTAATTGCCTGAAAACATTATATTTAATTTGTACTTAATTGTACTTATTTCAGTATTATTTCTGTAATAAGAGCTCTAATTAGTGTGTACTTTAGTGTACTTCTTTTTTACAAGAGACAATATTCTGTCATCATTTACTAACATTCATCTCAAACTCCACAATGTTATATCATCTGTGGACTTAAAAAAGTGAATTTTCAGAGAACATCCTGGACACTCTCTTCCCTATAACAGACTGAAATGGACTAGGACCGTTAAGATTTAAAATCACCACCATAAATGTATCATAAAAGCAAATCACATGACTTGTGAGAAATTCCACGTACAGCCACAAGGAAATGTTGGGAAATTTTTTTAAATTAGACAAAATTACAACACCTTCAAATCACACAAGCCAATATTACTGTATATTCACAATAGAACTTACTCCCCTGGTTTCACAGACAAGACTTAAGCTTAGTCCTAAACTAAATGCAAATCTGAACTTTTCAATTAAAAGAAACTTGCACTGATTGATCTTAAAACATGTCCATGTCTTTATTTTGTCTTAAGATGCATACCAGTAATGCTTTTTTCTAAGGCATGTTTATAAAAATGTCTTAATGGCCTAATCCTGGACTAGGCTTAACAGGTCTTCGGGCCCTCAGATGACACTGCATCACGCATGATTCTGTCATTGACGTTACTAATGGAGACAGGAATACTTCAAGAAACCCCTGTCGGTAAACACAATCCAAACACCATCTGCAGTTACCAACTAAAGCTTTATCATGCAAAAAAGAAGCCATATGTTAACATGGTCCATAAGCTCCGTTCGGTCTTGTTGGCCAAGACTCATTTACAATGGACTGTTTTAAAGTGGAAAAGTGTTATATGGTCAGACGAGTTCCAATTTGACATTCTTGTTGAAAATTACAGACGCCATGTCCTCCTGGCTAAAGAAGAGGGAGACCTTCCAGCTTGCTATCAGTGTTCAGCTAAAAAGCCAGCATCTCTGATGGTATGGGAGTGCATAAGTGAATACAGTATGGGCAGATTGCATTTTTTGGAAGGCACTATAACTGTATATAGTTTTAGAGCAACACATGCTCCCCTCCAGTCTATGTCTATTTCAGGGAAGGCCTTGTGCATTTTAGCAGAACAATGCAAAACCTCAAACTGCAGCTTTTACAACTGCATAACCTTGATGCCCAGATGACTTCAAACCATTTTGAAAAGAAGAGGTCATTTTGTAGCTTAACAGATCAAGTCCCTATTCATTTTAATTATAGGGAAAGCACAATGCAGGCCATTTTTCAAAAATTCATCTTCTGTTTTCCACAGACGTCAGCCCCTTCACACAACTAAACATGAAGATGAGTAAACAATCACAGACTCATCATAATTTATCCCTGTAATCAGCAACAATGTAGTCACTATCACAAAATAAACCCTTTAGGGTTATTCAAAACCTCTTTTGCATCTTGCATTCTCCTCTCACATTTTTTTTTTTATTTGATTAATCTAATAAAGAAGACAAATAGGCAATGAATGGCTTTGAGCATTTGACATAAAACTAGGTGGCTTATGCTGCATATATTGTCTGCAGGTGGATGTAAAGAGGCCAGGCTACTACCACTGCAGATACCAAGAAATCAGAATTCATTTAAATCCAAATGCTGGCCAAGATCAGTCTGAGGTAAGACTACACATAACACAGCAATACCAGAGCACAGAAACAGCACCACACCCTGCTCACAATGATCTATGGCCTAACTGCAGTGTCTGTTAGTGAGCATTTTAATCATACTGTACTGTATTTTCCTTTTTTGCCGTTTCAAACACACCCTTACTATGACACACCGTGTTTGTCTAGAGAAATTTGATTTGTACATGTCAGTTAAGATGAATATCGGGAACAGTGAGGTCATTTGATCCCTCCAGAGAGAGTCACCAATCATTGTTGCATCTGACTGGGAGGCTAGTTTTCAATCAATACAAACAAAGACTTCGCTCTCCTGCTAAGACAAAGCTCAATGTCACAAAAGGTGGGAAGCCTAGGAAGTTAAACTCAATCGGGAATAAAGACTTAATTACACAGGTTACAAAAACTATTCTTTTTACAAAATCTAACAGAGGCCAGTAAAAATGTCAACATGCGTGATGTCACCATCACAAATTGGACATCTTTAGTTAATATAGCTACAGCTATTCTACTGATATGTTTCTCTCTAAATTTACAGCTGTTTCTGTTTCGTTCCACCAATGCAAGATGTCTGACTACATACATGGTTTTCATATTGCCATATGGAAAATAGTAGAATGACTTCCTACACCTAATAAATAAATAAACAAATAAAATAAAACAAAACAAACTGAATAAATAAGTAAACAGATAAAAATAAAATAAATTCATTTTTGCTCTGGCTTAAAGATGATGTGCGTGATTTTTGAGCTCTCAGCAAAAATGCAAAGATAATAACAGTTTCCAAACAGATTTCTCAAGTGTTTCCTAGATCTTCCATTGTTTGGACAAAAAGGTAGTCCTACTGCAAACTCACACTATTGGTTACTGTAAGTGTTTGTTGTTGTCTTGAGATCAAAGGGGTCAATGTTTAGCATAGTTATAGATTATTAGCGTGGCTTCTGCAACTTTAAAGCTCATAGGAGGTTAGTCTGGCCAAGCTACCTTACTGGGCTTAACCTGAGTCCATCAGATGCCTCTGTATACTACGGGACGAATCTACAACCAATCAGACCACTCATTCCGATGATGTATGCGTAGCGACGGAAAACGAAGACACCATAACCAATTGTAGCTAGCTTCATTAAAGCAGTAGGAAAATGTCTTTACTTTAATTACTTCTGCTCCATTTTCAAAGAAAAGCTGTCCTGAAAATTCGAGTCGAACGATTGTTGCTGGTCGGTACACGCAATGTTTGAAAGCGGGTACGGTCGCGGGGGGAACAGAAATGCTCTAAAACGGCAGCTTGGCCAGACTAACTTTGTGAAATGAACTCGTGAAATGAAGTGAATGAAGGGAGTATGGGTGGGCCTAATACATTATAATAAAATATTGAAATATACATACAATACTGTTCAAAAGTTTTGACCAGTAAAATGATGTACATGTTTTTTTTTTTTCTATAAATATGTCTCCTATGCTCAAGGTGGCTTTTATTCAATATTAAATACAAAATATTGTTTAACATAATAAATGAACTATTTCCTATTTGAATATATTTACAAATGTCACAATTCCTGTGATGGCAAAGCTGAATTTTCAACATCATTACTACAGTCTTCAGTGTCACATGATGCTTCAGAAATAATTAGAATACGCTGATCTGCAGCTCGGTAAACATTTCTTATCATTATCAATGTTGAAAACGGTTTAACTTTTTTTTTTACATTTGTGAACTGCGATTCAGGCATCTAGGGTGAACAGAAGGTCATGATAATGAGAAATTGCTAAATTTGTAAAGACAAATATCTGTCTTTTGTTCAGTTTCATGCAAACTTGCTAAATAAATGTACTGATTGTATTAATTAGATAAATTTGATTAGATGAATTCTTTAAAAACAAAGAAAAGAAAAGTAAAAAAAGAAAAGAAATATCATGCTGACCTCAAACTTTCAACAGTACTGCATATTACTAATATTTTTTATATTTAAAAAAAAAATTACACACACCACATCAAGGAATAAGCAAGTTGGGGAAAAAATAAACAGCAATAAACTATGTATAATAATAAAAAAATTATTAATTTTAGCATAATATTACACACAAAAAAAATCTGAAAATAAAAGAATTCAAAGATAAGAGTGCATATGAGAAAAGACACTTGATATCTGTCCTATAACTGCATACCCCAAAGAGAATAAAGTTTGTCTGTAATCCCTGACCTTTTCTTCCTCTATGCGCTGCTTCCTTTTCTCCTCCACGGCAGAACGACGGAGCATCTCCTTTTGCCGCTGCTCGTCCAGACGCCTCCCTCGCTCCACCACCGAGCGTTCATACTGCTGCTGTGCACGCTGTTCCTTCTCCAAGAGAGCTCGCTCCCGCACAGCTAGACACACGGTGGGGGTGGATATGGGTAAGTCTATAGATTGCCCTGATACGGGAAAGGCCAAGCCTCTCCCTACTTGCTGACAATACTGATTCATTTGTGCTAAGCACTTAGTGGTATTATCAGAAGTCTTCCGCCATCAGATTCAGTGATGAATGGAGCAGTAGTCTATTGCCCTGGAATAACCCTCTGCTTTAACTTATCCATAAATTTGTCATGAAATCCATTTAGGAATTAAACACGGCTCTAAAGGAGGCAAGACAACTTTGAAGGAAAAGACTTGCAGCTCACCTTGGCTCTTATCTTTCTCGTCTCTTCTTTCCTTGGCCAGTCGAATTTTGTCCTTCTTCGAGCCTCCATCTTTGCATGAGAAAGGAACACAAAATGTTACAAATTTACATAAACAGTGAACACACCTTTAGGAGTCTGTGCAATCTTTTTCTTGCACCAAATAATCAAGTGCCCCAATGTCTACGGTCCTGCTATAAGCTGGCGGAAAACATTGGCTTTAATTGTGTAATGGTATGCAAATATATGCAAAGTAGAAATGCTCAAAGGGAACACAAATGCGATTTTTCGTAAAGTCATTTCCCACGATTCACAGCAGAGCCTGTGGCACAGTCTGTCAGATCCCCTTTAGTTTCAAATCTAAAGCACATTTGACAAAGCACGTTTTTTGCTTTTATTAATTTTTTTAAGAAAAAGGGAAGTTATATCAGACAGTATGCATTGTTATATGGTTATAGGAATCTTACAGTAAACATAAGAATGTAATAAATAAACACAAACACATTTATTCTGATGTCTGCTAAAAAAATAGCATGCAGTGCAAACAGGGCTAGTTGTCACATAGAATGTACAAGATTTTCTACGGCAGTGTTTTCTATGGCAGTGATTCTGTATGTTAGTTTTAAATATTTTTGCAAACGGTCTTAAATTAAAACTTCTGTGCTGTTTTAACCGCTATATGTCTGCTAAAATGGTGGCTTGATCATTTTGTTTCTTTACTGTGTAAATTTAGCTGAAAAGCCTTCATAATGCCAAGAACCAATTTGCGCCATGCAATGTTGTCTAACAACAGGTCAAGCTACTGGGGCATGTTGTCACATCAGATCAAGGTTTTTAATAACTTGTTTTGTTTTTTTGTAACAGTCAGTGGAAATGTTCAATATCCTTTTATGTGTAGTATAAAGTTTAAGGTGTGTGAATAGAAAAATAACCAACCCTCAACTGTGTGTCAACCCCGGTCTTCCTTCCCTATATGATAAAGTCATACTTTTTTTTAAATAAGAATTCATAATTAACACATTTAATTGACTTTGTTTGTTTTTCATAAGGGTCACGCGCTCTTCACCTGGACAGGTCAGTCTTCGGTTTCACATCCTCAGCAGCCTGTTTCCATGACAACAGCTCGCTTTCCTCAGTACTGTCAAATCTGGGTGAGGCTCATTTGTAAAGAATGAAAATATAACGCGACATAACGTACCTGTCATGTTTTCCACAACGGTGGCCATCTCCAGGTGATCTATGGGAGTTTTCCAACGATCAATATCCAGATGGCATTCCGTCCCACTAAATTTATTGATCAAACACAGTTGACAAAAACCAAAACGCGACGAAAACCTAAACGCAGCTGCACATCAGGTTCCATTCATCCTACACCATCTCAGACTTCGACGAGGTGTTATTAGTGAAGCAGAGCCACAAGAGAGCGAGGTTTTAATGCATTATAACACGCTTGACCAATGCCGAGCGCGCGCGCGCATAAGCGATGCACCCACGAGCAACGCATTACGTCATAGTATACATAGCGCTATATATGGAAAGCTCAGCAGCTGAACACAGGGCAGAAATACCCATTTATTTCCCCTTGAGACGTTTGATTAAACGTGCCTAGAAATATATAGCCATAGCCTACTTCAGGGATCGCAAAGACAGGATGCCGTTTATCTCCGTAACACAGTTCTGTTCAAGACTGTTCAAATATGCAAATACACGCCTGGATTATGTCTAGACTACATATATGCATGCAAAACATGCACAATCAGATCCTCTGAAGACTATTCCTAGTGCAGACATGTAGTTAGAAAAATGTGTGCTTTAATTACAGTGACAGCTATTTCAACAATAAGTCAATTATGACATTATGGAACATATGGGCTATTTTCACACTACAGAATTGTTCTCCAAGCCTATGTTAACATGTATCTGAGCATGTGCTATAGGCTACCTTTGTTTTTCACACTGCAACACACGTGATGGGGTGAAACACCATGACTAACATCACTCAAGCCTATGGCTAGACACGCACTTGCTATAAATATACTGCATGTTTTATGCCCACATAATCCAAAACAACAATAAAGACAATAGATTACACTTTTCATAAATACTGGATGTAAACATTTACCTCCAGGAACCTGGTGGATAAAAATAATAAAAAGAAATTGGACAATGGAATTGTTTAAAAAAAAAATGTAAAAGACTTAAAGTACACATTTATAGGATTTTGAATGTTGTTGAATTTTATTTCAAAATCACAGGTTTTCTGATCAAAAGCAGCAGAGGACAAAAGCAACCATCATAAGCTCATCAAAACAATATGCCTAAAATTAACAAGTTATAACCAACAACCACCATGCTCATTCAAAAGGGCCAGTCTGCAAGAATACAATCAATAAACTCTCAGAATTCTTGCATTGATTAGCCTATTTGCATACAAAAATACTTCCTTATTCCGGTTATTTGCTTTGTGAGCTATAATTTTAGAAAGTAAAAAAAAAAAGTTTCCATTTTCATCTTACAAATATTTCAGTTGCTGATGTTGACTATAGTTTAGTATCAAGCTATTACGTTGCAACTCTGAGTAACACACAGAGCTTCAAGATTAGGTTTTTTTCGTAAATTCAGCAGCCCTGCAAAATGAGTATTAATTTTTCTATCATCTGAAGTAGACAAAAACACACATACACAAAAAAAATTAGGATGGATTAAAACAAAGAGCTAATCAGATAGGCTTTCTGAATAAATGCATCGTCCAATGCATCATTGCGTGACCAGTAAATCATAAGAGATTTCAAAAACATTCAAAAGACAAGAGGCGTTCTAGAGGTATCAGCTTTTACCAAAATGAGTTTCACTCACCTTTACAGAGCTCTTAAACATATCTATTAGGATACAGACTGCAAGACCAAACATAAAATTGGTTATCTTTTTATTGCGAATCCATAGATTCTGTACTGAAACTAAATTCCACTTGATGTGAAATCAATATAAATACATTAAAAGATAACAAAATGGATTGAAGGTGACAATGCAGTCATGTGTTTAGTCAGAGAAACCTAAAACTTGAGCCTCCGTGTACATAATGATGGAGGGGTGATGGGGAGGGTGAGGATACTGTCGCTTCGGGTTGAGAAACATTCACTTCCCAGCATTTTCCTCTTAGATCTGGGGAAGGAATATGGTATTGTCAGAACAAAACACTGACTGCTTACATAACATCTCTATTTAATTTAAAACAAATTAAAACGTTGAGTTTTCTAAAAAAAAAAATTATATATATATATATATATATATTAATCTTAAACTTTAGATGAATATAAGAGTGTTTAAGTACTAACATCATCAATGTCCTCATCATCATCACCAATATCATCAAACTGAATCTCGTCATCATCACCAGGTCCAAAGGTATCAGTCTCGTTGATTTTGGCTGCAAGGCACCAATGGTAAGAATTTAATGACAAGACATTTAATACAGTGCAACAAAAAGATCAGCATACTGTAAGCCAAGAACCACTATTCATCAAGAACCAGGTTTTTCAGATTAAATATACTCACCATGTTCTGGAAGCTCTCCATAGGCTTTCAGACTCCGAGCCTCATCAGCATTATACTTCAAAATAACATCTGCCTTGTTATCCTGACAAGACATTTTTTTCAGAATTTTAAACGTCAGACAATTATTCCATAAAAAGCCTGTGCATTAAAGAATAACTGTTATTTTATCAGCAGCATTAATCCTATTTTAAAACTAAAAGACTATTTATCTATTTTTTTATAGACAGGGCTCAGCCTAAACCAGAATTAGGCCATAGTTCAATTAGGACATTTAAGAATTGTTTTTTTTTTTTTTTATTTAAAAAAGAAAAAGAAAAAAAATACTAAAACTAATTTCTTTCCAAGCAAACAAATGACATAGATAATTCAAAATACATATAAATTTATATTAATTATATATTTATATATTATATTAAACAATAATAACAAAAAATAAAAAAATCACAAAATCTGATTATTTGCTTTGTATATAGCTATGTTTGCATATAATCAATAATATTAACATCAATTTTGAACAGTAATATTTCATTTTTATGATTTTAAAACAGTAAAACAATAATTATATTAAATATTGAACATACTTGCCAGTCAAATAATATAGTAAAAAAGTATGTAATCAAATCATATTTAATTATATTAAAGCTTTATTATCTATAGTATTACATAAAAAAAAATTTAACAAACCTGGTAGTCCCTTAATCCAATGAGAATAATGTCTGATGTGTTAATCCACACCTAAATACATAAACAAAAAGAAGAGAGTATAAGACCTTGAGTAAGACAAACATCTTAAAAATTCAATAGAATAGAACAACAGAAACATTGCTAATGAATAACATAAAATTCATTTGGTCCTATGCTGAAATTTTCCAGCATATCAAAACATCCAAATCTAAAATGAGTTACATTAGTTAGTTTATCAAAAAATATTGACTGGTTGGCCTAAACATTTCTGTCAGTGCACACAGCCAATTGCATTCACAAAGTGATGGAAATGCTGAATCTACATTCAGCCTGAAGCTTCACAGACTGGATCTGTAAAGTGCACCTTTTTCCGGAGCTTTCCTCGGATGTGACAAAGCCGCTTGACTCCATCAAAACACATGGCCTCCAATCTCCCATTCCCCAACATCTTGATGACCTGCGCATATTCTAGAAGACAGAAGACGCTTTTTACAGAAAAAAAATGATTAAACTAAAAGCAGATCATGTTTTGAAGAGAAGGCAGAACCCAACATCAAGGACGTTTATTATATGTAGGAATATTACAACAAACCTTGTCCATCCTCTTTAAACACCAGCTCCCTTTTCTCAGATTCATTCTCATTCTTACCACGTCGCCGATTCTTTCCTCCTTTACCTGGATACAGAGAAACAAAATGCGCGTTTAGATACCATAACACTTGGGAAAATGCCATATTATTAACACACTACAGAGAATACTTTGACAATATCTAAGTGTTGCCTAATGACTGAGCAAAGTACACACTTTTAACAGATCATCCATTACAACGATATCTTAAACTATCTCTAATTTCATGTGTATGTATTCAACGTAAGCATGTATGGTCCCTTTTTCAAATATTAGCTTGATAGGTAAAGGTTATAATGTATAAGTACGTATTGATCAAAACCCGTTTAAGAGGTCCGCTAGCATCCAGAGGTAACGTTACCTGCCTAAAACAACACATAGCGGCCAAACGCATCCCTTACAGTTCCTGACAGCAGCTTTTATTTCACGTTATAAACCACACTGGGTCAAATACAGAACCAAAAACAGATTCAACTGCTACAATTAAATATCAAACACTCACAATAAACTGCGACGTTCAATATCACGCGCAATAGCTTGTGTGCTAAACTCAATGCTAACATGTCACACGGGTATCTTTATATAACACCTTACCTTTGTTTTTCGGCATGTTCTTTAAACGACGTCGACGGCTCTCGTGTAATGATAGGAAACGTTAGGGAACTATAACAGTATGTCAGATATTTTACTTCTCAAACGTGCTGTTGTGAGCAGATCAGCGCCGCTAGCGAGAAACGATGACAAAGACGCATGCGCAGATCTCCTCGTTCAACGGCGCAAAACTTTATTCATAAGCGCAACCAGCTCAGGGGCTGCTAGATTATATTTTATGGTAGTGGGCTGAATCTAATTTATTATTATCTGATACGATATAATATGATGATATTATATAAAATTAATATGATATATCATCAAATTTTAAGAGAAAAAGGGCAAAAGTACAGGTGTTTTCTGTAAAGCTAGAACTATAAACATAAAAAACACAGCTGAAAAAAATACGCTTGGTAAAAATAAATGTAAGATTAATAAAACGAACTAATCGCAATAAATTGACTTGTACTCCTATCCTGTAGGTGGCGACAGAGTAATAATTAACGCGAGTGGAATCAGAAGAAAGAGCACTGCGGCTTGTTTAAGAGTTGCTGGATATTTAAAAGGTCTTAAGGGGAAATTGTCTGCTATGATCAAGGGATTGTAAGCAATCTAGATGCAAATAACGGCTTGTTTTCATAGTCTTAACCTTCCATATTAAAGCCGAAACCGGTTTCGTCGTGAACATGCTGCATAAATGTGTAGTAGGTCGTTGTCCGAACCGATCGGACACCATTATTCATTACAAGTTACCCGAGGATCCGAAAAGACGCAGCTTGTGGTTAAAGTTTATCGAAGACAGTAGAAGTGATGGGGAAGACGCCTCCTCTTTGGGCCGAGTTTGCGGGGATCATTTCTCTGAGGACGACTACTTCAAAATGGATCTGGGTTACACCACATGCATGGTACTGAGCGTGGATGCTGTTCCTACAGTACAAACACTTCATCGATCACCAGAGCCAGACAGACAGATACAGGTGGGAAATGCTTTTGTTATTATATATAAATTATAAACCCAATTAAAGTACAGTTACATTTAATTATTCTATATATAATATATAAATGAATAGCAATTGTAAAAATTAAAATGCTGTAAAAAGTATATAAATGAAAGTGTTAAACAATTAAACTTGCAATAAAATTACATTAATAATAATAATAATTTACATAAGTTTAATATTTATTCACTTAAAATTACGTATTTATACATAATATAATTCTATTTCATTGTTTTGTGTATAATAGATACCTAATTATATATCATATAATTACCAATAGTTTATAATAAAATAATTATTTGGCTTATATGTAAATTACACACTATTCAATAATTACATGTAATGCACAATTAAATGTATTTTATGTAATATATAAATCAAATGTAAATATGTACATATATATATATATTGCTTATGTAAATTTACATTACATAAATTACATAATATATTCATATACACGCATACATACATATAAATACATTTAATTATGTTAAATGCAATTTAAATGTGTATATATATATATATATATAGAAAAGTAAACACTATACTATATATTTTTTTTTTTTATCTGACAGGAAGCTGAACATGAGAGTGTGGAGGATGACACATGTAAAATCACCATTTCTGAGGCCGTTTCACTTGCTTGTGTCAAAGAGGAGCCTCTTGAATATGAGCTGAGTACCAACATGGCATCAGGACAAGTGCTGAACTCCTCACTGGATGAGGGTGTTAAATATGAAGAGAGCGAGCTAGCCGTTACTGAGGACGGCATCTCGACTGTAATCTTTGGGGTTAAACCAAATCAGGGTAGAAAGTGTATCAACTGTCTAACTTGTGGCCAGAGGTTCCGTAGTAGACGCACACTAATGAAGCATCGACGGGCCAATCACGCAAAAGAAAAAACTGAAGCCGAAGTCAAAGAGAAGTTTTTCATCTGTTCAATTTGTGGGGAGAGGTTTCATAAAATGGGTCTCCTTTTGCGCCATCGAGTCATACACAGTAAGGAGAATCCAGAAGGGAGGTTCGTGTGCCAACAATGTGGAAAGGGCTTCCCACATCAAGCTTTTTTGAAAGCTCACCAGAAAGTTCACGAGGACGCGGAGTCGACCATGCCGTTCACATGCCACTTATGTCCCAGGCGTTTCGGCTACAAAGTTGCTCTCGTTGCTCACATGAAACATCACTCGTCCAAACTCACATGCATCTGCCCCATCTGTGAAAACAGCTTTCAGTTCAGAGGTTCCCTCATTCAGCATCTCAAATCATCTCACGCTGGAGAGAGACTTTTGTGTAAGACCTGCGATAAGGGTTTCCTGAGAGTCAATGGCTACGTCAAACACATGGACAAACACAACGTGATGACCCCGTTCTACTGCAACATTTGCAAAATTTATCTTTCGCAGCGAGGCTACACGGCACACATGGCCACCCATGATCAGAAGAACCTTCCAGAGGAGCAGCCTGATGAGTCTGCTGAGAACCAGCCAAACGATACTGAAATAAGCCTCATCGGTGTGAATAGCTCTGAGGAAGGACTGGATCCAGCGACCGTGAGGCAGGAAGAAGCTGAGATGGAGCCGCTCAGTGAAGATGAGATGGAGGTTCTGTCTGGGGATTCAGTGGATCCATTAAAAGTCGAAGGTTTGGAGTCTAAAAATGTGGTTGTGGACCTTCCTCAGGATAATCATGAAGAAAAGAAGAAGAGCAAGAAAAGCTCTGGCACACAATGAGATTAAGTTTAAAAGGGATTGTATAATGAACTGCATGTGGGCTGTAAATCTCTGTGGTCCGCCTTCTTGTCTCGGATGTCGCGTCTTGCTTCCCAATGATATCAGAAATCGGGGGATCTCCGCTCAGGTCGCGCCTACTGCTTCAACCTGCGCGCCTCTAGTTTGAATATCTTTGGCCGTGATATTCATGCGCGCCCCACCTCCGCACACCCTACTATAAGCAAAGACTTCACCAATCTAAAATGAATCAAGAAATAATTTATTAGTCAGGTAAAATTATATTAAGTCAATTACATAATTAAACAATGTGAAATTCAATTCAGTTCCAATTTAAAAGAATGCATAAATATGATAAATCAAGAAAGAATATCAAGCCAATTACATGGAATCAAATACATTTCTAATTTAAAATAATACATACTTCAGCAAATGCATACCTGACCGAGACGCACAGTAGAGTGCTGGAGACTCAACTCCATAAACCCCTACATCCATACGGCATGGAGGCTTCTCTGGTTGCAAAGAAAAACCTAATGCCCTGTTTTACCTTATTCCTTTAAATACCCCAGACCAACACTCCCACAAATTCTTAAACACAAAGGATCATCTGTTGTCATTTCAGTTCTCGTGGCTTTAGGCCTACACCTGTTTGGGTTACCATCTGTCCCTTGAAGGACACGCCTCTTGGTTGCAAAACCAAATCTATATAAGTTTTCAATAATGTTTTAATAATATAAGTGACTGCTGTGAAATTGAGACCATTGTACCACTCATCTTTGGACCTTTAAATTGACACCAAATATGACATTAAAAGAACAAGACATGTTTATGGTTTTTATTTTAGTTATAACTTTAGTTATGAATACACCAGTTTAAAGATAAGCATTTAGTAATTTTGTATTTTCAATTAGAAATGAATACTTTCATTCAGCATAGGATGCATTATATTAACCAAATTGACAGTAATAATAATTTCTGTTTCAATTTCTGATAAATGCTGTTCTTTTAAACATTACACAATACCAAATCTCATGATTTCCATAAAAATATTAGGCAGCATAACTGCTTTTATCACTAACAGTAACAATAAATGTTTCTTAAGCATTGAATCAACATTTCTGAATGTTTTCTAAAGGATCATGTGACACAATTCAGCTTTACCATAAAGATATAAATTACATTTTAAAATATATTTAAATGGAAAACTAAATTGTAATATTTTATCATATTAATATTTTATGATTATAAATAAATGCAGCCTTTGTGAGACTTATGTTTACCAAAATGTTAAATGGTAGTGTGTGTGTATATGTATGTATGTGTGTGTGTGTATATATATATATATATATATATATATATACATATACACACACATATAAGTATCTAAAGGCTTAGTCACACTGCAAATTAAGTATGCAAAATTAATAAGTGCCACAATTATAAATTATAGTGTTAAAACATATTTCCGGCAACACTGCCAGCCATGCAGTTTGGATTACTGAATCAGGTCAAAGTGACATTTAAGCCCGCTTTCACAAACAGGGATTATCTTAAGCCAGAACTAGGCATTAGTCAAATTAAAATATTAAAGCAACTTTTACAAAAAATGCCTTATAAGAAAATATTCCAGGTGTGCATATTAACACAGAACAATGACAGACATGTTTTAAGATATGTCAGAGGAAGATATTTGCATCTCAAACATGCAATTTAGTCTGGGACCATCTTAAGCTTTGTCTGTGAAACTGGGGGTTAGATTATCAACTGTACTATACAGCAATTTCGGTCCAAATTCACCAAATATTAATCGAACATGCTGCATATTTTATAGCTTGTCTTGTCTTACTCACCCATGTTCTGAGTATTGTGATGAACACTTTTATAAAAATGATAACAGTGCAAAATAAAAAACATGTACAGCATAGTCATAATCAAGTGTTTTTGTAAAAATGGCAAACTTTATTTTCTACATGTACAAAAGAAAGAACAGGATAGCAGCTTGCTATATGGACAGCAACATTTCCAGCACTCTTCCAAGTCAAAGACGGGGAAAAATACAGCTGAGATGAAAAATTTTTACAACATATTTTAACCTAATCAGAAAAAAAAACCTGCAAGGAATTATAAGAAGAATTAAAAAATATATATTAAAGGGGGAAAACATACTCTGTCATGCCCACTTCCACAGAGCTACTAGCTAATATAGCATCTTGCCCATGCACATATATAAAAATATGCCAAGGCTGCAAGTAGTCACTTAAAAAAGTGACTACACTTCTCTACATCCGAACAAATAAACAGGTCAGCAGGTTTTAGGTGAGGCGATACAGCCATATACATATCTTTCCCAGCTTTTTTAAATTTTTTGTATATTGTATTGCATTTCACCTGAGTTCTTTATTTGACATTCTGTGCCATTTACATGTAGGCTTCCACTGCATTTTTGTGCTTTGGACCTCGATTACATTGTCATTTTGTAAAATGAATGCTAAGATAACGCCAGCAGCAGTTATATAAACATTTGGACTTGTCTTATAGTCTGGTATGGATCTGCTGAGGGAGTCTCTCCTAGTTCGCTGTCCAAAAATAACATGATTTGCTGGGATATGCCAGGTTTGGTGGGACTTAAATATGCAATGTGTCATTAATGATGTAAAATAATGGGCCAGAACAGAATACAATTTGAATATTAAGAAACAGCCTGACAGGAACGTATCCCATACACAACATCCCCATACAACTGGAGCTTTTCGCAACTGTGTGCACACTTGGCTGCAGGAATTTGTTGTCCTCTAAAATCCACATCCTCCCTGAATACATCTTAGCTTTTTATAATGACTGAGATACAGTATGGTTATATTCATACGCTCAGGAGTAGTCCACAGATTCTTCATTGGTTTGCGTTTAGAGGCAGAGGCGTGATTGTACAGGCCGTTTTTATTGGCCCTCATAGTAACGTGAAGGAAGAATTTGATTGTCCACCAGGGGTCCTCAGAATCTACGCTTGGCTCTAAGGCCTAGATGCATGGTGGGCAGCAAGCAAGCCGTGATCAGGCTGTGCTCAAACCAAGGTAGAGGTCACGGGGTTGGAGGTGGAAGGTGTTTGCTCACAAAGCAGTGGAGGTCAGTTTTTTCACTCCTCTGCGCTGAGCGAGAATAGAACAGCCCACGGGCTCCAGCATGGGAGGAATGTTCCTATTCAAGGCAGAATATGTAGCAGCCATCGCCCCCTACAGGAGGAAAGATTCACACAAACCTTGATGAATTAAACTGTTATCTGAAATGGGTTTTCTTTTCTTTTTTTTTTCATCTATCATCATAATAATTAGCTGGATTCATAAAAATTACCTATCTATCTATCTTTTCCAAGATATAATAATTAAAGCATACTTTAATAATGTATATAAAAAACAGTTCATTTGTTAATAATTCCTTGATATAAAAAAATTGTGAAAATGGGAAACTTGTGTATTCTAGGAGCATCAAATCTAACAGCATAATTTTTTTTATTTTAAAGCAAAATGTGTGGACAGGACCAAACCTTAACCAGATGGGGGGCATCCTGTCTGTTCAGCTGGTATTTGGGGAGCTGGTCTCTGTGAAGGATCCAGGGATGTTTCAACACCTGTGCAGCTGTTAATCTCTGATGGGGGTCTACATGTAACATCTTAGACACCAAGTCCTATAAGAGAAAAGGTGTTTGAATCATTTTCGTGTCTAGCAGGCCTTTAAGGAGATGTTTTTTGGAGGGTGTAATTTAAATGCGCTTCTCAAGTGGGTACCTTTGCCTCAAGTGAAACAGAGCTCCAGTATCCGCCTGTGAGAGAAAATCTCCCACTGCCGATCCGAGCTAGAATCTCCTCTGGCGTGTCCTCTGGGCCATTAGCAAAAGGAGTAAATCTGAGAAAAACCCAGTGTCAGCTGAATACAAACACATTTTGAAATCTATAGTGCTAGGTTTACATACTTACCCAGTTAACATTGTGTACAGAAGGACGCCTAAACTCCAGATATCACAGGCAGCATCATAACCTTGTTTCTTCAGCACCTGGGGACCAAAAATATTTTTTTCTGATCAAGAAACTGACTTATTTTACAAAAATGTGCCACCTCCGATATGCAAAATGTACCTCCGGGGCCACAAAGTTGGCAGTGTAACAGGGCGTCATCAGCAGTCCGTTTTCCGCTCTTAGTTGCTTGGCAAAGCCGAAGTCACAGATCCGGATGGATTCGGGATTCCCAGATTCATCAACATAAAGGATGTTACTGGGCTTCAGATCCCTGTGAACCACCTGATGAGGAGGAAAGGAAGCTAACATTAGAACCAAGGTAGCAAGGTAGGTATTAATGTTATAAATTACAGTTTTTACATACATTACTGTTTAAAAGTCAAAGTCGGTATGATTATTTTTTTTTTCTTTCATTCAGCAAGGACACTTTAAACTGATCAAAAGAGACATTACAAACATTCATAATGTTACAAAATATTTCTATTTCCAATAAATGTTGTTCACAAATGTCAGTTACCAAAAAAACATTAAACAGCACAATTGATTTTCAACATCATTAATAATAAGAGACGTTTCTTGAGTGTGAAATCAGCATATTGGAATGATACGGCGATATGCTTAAATTCAGCTTTGCATCACAGGAATAAATGACATTTTAAAACAGATTAAAATACAAAACGTAATGATACTTCAAAATGTTACTGTTTTACTGTATTTCTCATCAAATAAATGCAGCCTTAATGAGCATATGAGTCAAATTTAAAACGTCTTGAGAACTATTGAATGGCAGTGTATACTACAGGCTCTTTCATCTATTGCTGCCTGAATGAGATTGGCTTCTAATGTTGAGTGTATCTGCATTAGAGCCATTATAAACCAGTATGTGGTAAGACCAGGGGCGCAGCAGTCTTACAAAGCCTCATCTGTTTCCCAAGATCACAATCTTAATGTACTTCAGCAGGGCTTTAAGTTTCATTCCCTCAGCTATTGTTACCTTGTTCTTTACTAGCTCTAGAGAGCTCACATACCCCCTGAGTGTGCAGGTACTCCACAGTCTTTGTGATGGTGTACAGCACAGCGCTGGCCTCCCGCTCCGAGAAGAACTTCTGTCTGAGGATCTTATCCAGCAGCTCCCCTCCCTTCAGCAGTTCTGTCACCAGATACACTGAGCGGCCATCGTCGTACACCTGCGTACAGTGACACAGTTATATTAGTCGATCAGTTTAAAAACATCTCTTCTATTTTATTACTAACATCACTTTTCATTAAATGCTATAGAAAGCAATTCTGCAATACATAACACCATGATTAAGATGTTTACATCCGCAGCAAAACTAATTTTGTGTTTGAAGGCAATCGATGCCATGTTTAAGGAACACTTGAAGCAGATGCATTTATAATTTAAGGAAACAATGGAAACAATAATACTAATACACTGCTAAATGAATATGAATGATGGATAACCTGCTCTGAGCAATTTGCAGGAAAGACTACAAGAGCAGAAACTGATTATGCCACTCTCTCATTCCGGAAATGTCAGAGCAGGTAAACGCATCAATGCTCTTTGAAAAGAACAAGGCATTACCGTAATATAATTGTGTTTAGCCACTGAGACAAAGCTCACAGTCTGCTGCCACAGACTATTGCCTTTCATCCTTATGGATGAAAATAAAAAGAATGCATCCTTGTTTCTAAACACTCACGTCTTTCAAGGTGATAATATTTGGATGCTGTCCATAGCGTAACAGAATTTCCACCTCGTCCGTTGGATCCCGTTTAGCTTTATTGATTATCTAAACAAGAAAAATATAGATATATTACAATGTCCAAGAAAGTCATTGTATAAAAAGGCTATATTAAATTGTCTTTCAAAAGACCAAAAATATTTTGAAAATGAATGCTTTGTAGAATTTAAATTATTAATTTAAAATAAATCAATAAAACCTAAAACAAATTGCTGAATTTCTGTATTATAATGTCCACTATAAAAAAATGCATATTCATTATAAATTATAATAAATATTACAATTAAACAACTTAATTAAAACAATTATAAATGAAAAACTAAAAATGTCAATGTAAAATGTTACTATGAAAATGTAAAAATAACATTTAAGTTTAATTTATTATGTAATTAAAAAAAACTTTTTTGTGCGTTTAATAATTGTTATTATTATATTATTATTAGTGCTGTCGAATGATTAATCGCATCCAAAATAGAAGATTTTATTTATATTATGCCTTTTATTTAGCATGTGTACTTATTCTGCATATATAAATACACACACATTTTGAGAATATTTAAATATTTATGCATTTATATATTCAGATTCTTTATATTTTATATTATACATAAATACATTTGCTATATAAACATAATATATTTTTCTTAAATATATATGTGCATGTGTTTGTATATATATATACACTATGAAATATATATAATTTATTTTTTAATCATGGATGCGATTAATCATTATTAATCATTTGACATAAAATAATTATTTATGATTGATCCTTTTGATACGTTTATGTTACGTTATGAGGCCTAAATTTACATTTAAAATTATTTATTTTAGTTTTTAGTGTTTTATTTTTAATCTAGATATAAACTAAATGGGAAATGACCAGGCACAATTAAATATCCAATAATGATATATATATTATATATATTATATATATAACATTTACTTTTTAAATGCTTTTTTAATTTGCTAAAGTGTTCTGGATGATGACTTACTGCTTCAATGAAAGCAAGCAGTCAGGTTTAATATGACTCGCTTCTCACCTTTACTGCATACTCCATGCCTGTGCTTTTCTGTATGCAGCGTCTGCAGATGGAATATGAGCCAACTCCGATATCCTCCTTCACCTCATATGCGTCATTGAACTGAGACACGTTTCTGTGGAGCTGCTACAGAGACAGATGTAATGCTGACATAAAATCTGACTCATAGCTAGACCTTATAAACAGTCATTACAGCATACACTATGTTGAAAGAGGTTTAACTGCGTGTATACCTGAACTATAGAGCTCACGCTGTTGCTCTGCAGGGGTTGAGTATCTTCATCTGAGCTGATGGCCACAAAACTAAAACCTCTGAAGAGTTGATTGGCATTGGCACTAGGGGGTACACCTGGAGAGTCTACCACAAAACACACAGCGGTTTTGATCGAATCATTAAATACACCATCAAATAACCTGACAGATTTCAAAAGGCCTAGCAGCATTTAATTAAATAGGTTTTGGTGTATTTGTCTGAGAGGGGATTAAAGATTGATGGCAAACACAGACATAGACAAGCTGATGTACCTTTGGGAGTTTTTGCAGTAAATTCTGGGTCAAAGTAGAATGTGTCGTCTGGCCGGCCAGAGGCTGGTTTGAAGGGCGGGTGAATCTCTCTTCTGAATAATTTCTTAAACAAACAAAACATTAAAACCACCTTACATTAACAGAGTGTCATTCCTGTTAAAACGTTCCTGTGAAGACTTACATTCCAGTCAATGTTAGCATAAAATGGGTGTCTCTTTATCTCTTCAACTCCATCTGGACCAGCACCTGCAGATGAGCACAGTCAAAAAATATGCATAAATTACTCTGTTAGTTATATAATCTTTTGTTATAAATGTCTTTGCTGTCACTAGTGCTGATTAATCGCATCCAAAATAAAAGTTTTGTTTACCTAATTTATGAGTGTTTACTGTGTATATGTATTGTGTATATACAAATACACACATAGAATATATATATGTATATTTTTATATTCTAGAATAGAATCTAATGAGAAGAATTTATAATATATATAAATATATTTAATATATAAACATTTTTTGTATATATAAATACACACACACACACACACACACACGCACTAGTTGTCACCTTTGGTTAATTCATAGAATAGAATGAAATGGAATAAAGTTCCCAACCTTTTAAAAGCCAGTTTATGTGAGATGGCTTACCTAATCTATTGGAAGGGTTTCGTTTGAAAAGGCTCCTGAGGAGACTCTGAGCTTCTGAACTCAGAAACTGAGGCATTCCAAGCTTCGCCCTGCAAAAAAACAAAAAACAAACATCAAGAGTCAAGCCAGAGTTCAAATGAAAGATCAGTGCCAGTTGTTGACCAGTTAGATTGAAGAACATATTCTTATTCTACTGTTCTGTTATCCAATTAAGCATCTTTTCTACATTTCAATTTCTGAGCCTTTACATGTCAAACACGTCACGTCGGCCAGAAAATCACTTCATCTCTAAGTGCGCAGGGTTTTTTTTGCCAGAATGAGCTTTAATGTGCAACAGATCTTAAGTCAAATTACGGTCCAACATTGCTGTGCACAAGGTCAGATAACAGAAAAAAAGACAAAGTCAGTCGTTGTCATCTGCACTGATGTCACATCCACAGCTAATACTTTGCGTATTCACATCAGTGGCAATTGTCGGTTCTTATCAGCCCCTGCAGAAGCCTCAGATGAGCACTTTAATTGACAAGCTCTCATCTTGCCTTCCCTGAACGTCTGCAGATACATCACTAAAACCACATTACTACAGTTTATCAAAGCCGTAAAACTGTACGCAGACCTTTGATTATAACTATCCACCGCACCGGTGCTAGTGTCACCCCACAGCGTTATTCACTCTTCAGCAGGCCCCATTATGACGTGACGTGTGTTTTGTGTGGTTGCGTGTTTACTGATGGTTAAGAGCTTAGTCTTTAAGCTAAACAGCACTGTCAGCTAAACCAAGGGCTTATCCTCATCGCTACAGCACTTAGCATCCAGATGTTACATAGACCAATTCTGCTGGCTCTTCCCACTCAGAGTGGATGACTGTGTTAAGATTATAGTGTGAGTGGAGACTCTGCTGGGATAGCGGAAGGATGAGGCCGTTAACACTTACTTTAGAATCATAGTCATGGTCTCCTTGCGGTCCTTGCCTTGGAAAGGCAGCGTTCCAGTCAGCATTTCAAACTGAGGATGGAGAACAAAACAAGTTGTTTCTCTGAAGTGTGATTTAAGATGAATAAAAGTGCTCTCAGGAATGTTTTGTTTATGGTTAACTGGTTAAAATTACTTTACAAAAAAATGAAATAAACAAGAGTTGAAACAGGAAGTGGTACTCCCTCACCATGAGCACACCGTAAGACCACCAATCAGCGCTATAAGTGTGTCCTCTTCTGTTCACCACCTCAGGAGCCATATACTCTACTGTCCCGCAGAAAGAGTATGCTTTATTTTCATGATCGATCGACTCTTTACTGAGTCCAAAATCTGAAGGCACACACAAACACAATTTCAGTATGGCAACATCATTGTTACAAAACAATAACTAACTCTACTAGTTTTTGTTTACCGAAATAATGCTGAAATATAATACATAAAAATATTAGATTTGTACTGAAAAAAAAATATATATATATATTGCTTTGGTATCTAATGTTTAACTTTAAGCTAAAGTTGAAGTAAAATGAAAAAAAACACTTTTTTTTACTTTTAGTAATATATGATATATGTATGTATGGAAGCCCATTTCCGCCACTGAATTAAAAATAAAAAATACCTTTTTCTCACAATTTGAGTTTGCATCTTTTTTTTTCAGAACTGTGAAATATAAACAAACAGTTTACAGACTTTTTCCTCTGAATAGCATGAAACAAACTCATAATTTGAAAGTTGTGAAGCCACAATACCAGGATATAAACTATATATAGGAAGAAGTACAAAATTCTGATGTTCTTTTAAATCTCGTAATACGCAAGTTATTTTCTTGCAACTGTGAGTTTATATTTATGATATATTAATTTCTCAGAACTCTTAAAATTGTAAGATTTTTACTCATTGGCGGAAACGGGCTATATATATATATATATATATATATATATGTAATTCCATATATTACAATGAAAACTGACCCCCCAATAAAGGGCTAAAAAAGGGAAGCATTTCAATTTCCCACAACCATTTTACAAAACTTTTTTTTCCATACATTAGCTGTGTGTAATTCACCTTATCATATAGTGTGGTTTAGATGGTCATAAACCTCTGCAAAGGGAAGGTCTTCCCAAGAGGCTGCAGTCAAACGGTATCAACACAAAGCCCTAAATGCTCAAGGTGGCACCATGCTGATGCAGCCATTCCAGCAATCTGAAATTACCTACCTGTCAGCTTTATGTGGCCTTCCTCATCCAAGAGAATGCTGAAATTACACAGATTCACAGCATTAAAAAGTCATTTAACAGAGTATAAACACACTCACACAAAGAGTCCCCTTATATTCCCACCCTGAGCCATGAGGACATATCTCTATCCGTCACGGCTACAAGACTACAGCCATTATTTTTATAGCCCTATTCTATCCAGACATAAATGTGATTTATGGACGACCTTACAGACAGCAGTGAGGAAAGAAAAAAAAAGAGAGAGAACGAGTGAGTGTGTTTTAGAGATTATAAAAAAGCAAAAGCATGGAGAGGAAAAATGCATTATTTTTTAAAGGATTATTATGATTAAAAAAGTATGACTTTGAAAACCAAAAATTTTTATAAAATCATGTTCACCAATGCTGCATTTATTTGAATAAAAATAGAGTAATATTGTAAAATATTTCTTTCTTTTTTTCGTAATTTATTCCTGTGATGGCAAAGCTACATTTTCAGCTTCATTACTTCGGTCTTCTGCGTCAAACGATTCTTCAAAAATAATTCTTAATTATTAAGAATTTTCTATAATATTATTAATGTCTATACCATCACTGTTGATTAATTTCATTCATCTTTGCTTAATAAAACTATTTAAAAATAAAAAAAAAAAATCTTTCTAGAATCTTTTTAGAATATGTAAATAATCAATATTGTAAATAATGATAATGATGATGTCATGGGTCAACCACAAAAAAAGGGGCGTTTTAAATTCTATTCAAAATGAAATCTTTTTGAGAACATTCAGTACTTCTCTGGTTTCAGATCTCTGTAGATGATGCCTAGTCCATGCAGATGGTCCAGAGCTAAAGCCAACTCAGCCAGATAAAACTTCACATCCTCCTCTGTGAACATCACCTGAGAAAAGCGAGCACATGTTTTACATGTCAATCAGACATGAATAAAAGCATCCGCTAAATGTTTGAATGCAAACGTAATGCTTGAGGTAACCATTCAATATTCACCTCCTTTGATAGTCGTGTAAAGAGATCACCTCCTCTTAAAAAGTCCAGAATCAGATAAAGCTTTCCTTCAGTCTGGAATGCTGCAAGTACACAAGAAGAGTGTGAGGGAAAAAAAAGAATGGCTTCATTGGTTAACAGAACATTAAAACAAGAGCGGTTCTTTATTCTGATTGGCCAATGACCAGCCCTTACCATAGTGTAGCTTAACAATAAAGGGATGATTAACCTCCACCAGAATGTCCCGCTCCATCTTAGTCCTGACGCGATCCCGAACTGAAAACATACGCATAAATAACAACACTTCTGTTTACTTCCATTGAGCTCACTAACAACGCCCCCCCTCTCCGCTTAGAATTTTGGCACAGCAGAATTACGCAGATGGCCCCCGGATGACTAATTAAATAAAAGTAGGGAGAAAAATGCAGCGCAAGAGTGACAAGAGAAGCTGAGAGCTGTAGGGGGAGGAGAGTCATTTTACTCCTGTGGATGTAGATGTGTTTATCATCTGGAAGGGCTGTTTTTCATAGTTGTATCCTTCAACGAGCATCAATTTACATTCTTAAACTGCTAAGCTGGAAATTAACCAACCAAAACACTGGAATAAACAGAAGTTAAACAGGTTACTGTGGAAAAAGTAAATGCAATCTGGAGTGCCCTATGTTAATGAGACTTTTGTACTGCCTTTAATATCTTGGCTTGCAAACTTGGAAGTCTTCCTTGAGGAAAAAAACAATTCATTTGAACCTTCAGGAAGAAAACTACGACCGAAGATCAAACCTTCTAGCTGTTTTATTAAAGTTTCAAGGACTCGAATTTCAAGAATAATATATTATTCTAAAAGAATTAATAACTAAATAAGAATGTGTAAAAAAAGATATGTAAAATATTTAAAACATTTAAAATGATTTCAAATAAGAAATAAATTCATGTACATGTATTATATTTTAAATGCAACATTTCATTAATTTAATTTAAATTTAATTAAAACTTATTTACATGCATGCATACCTTATGTTTAAAGAAATCATTTGTAAAAATTATGAAAAATGTAGTGCGGTTGTTTACATAATATATGTGTGTGTACGGTGTATATTTATTATGTGTATATATAAAGACACACACATACGGTATATATCCTGAAAATATTTATATGTATATACTTATATATATTTATATGTATATAGTATATACTATTTCTAAAGTTATATTCTTATATTTTATATTATATATAAATATATTTAATATATAAATGTAACATATTTATCTTAAATATATACATGCATGTGTTTGTATTTGTATACATAATAAATATAAATATTACACACATATATGTGACCCTGGACAACAAAGCCAGTGTTAATTTTCAGAAATTGAGATTTATATTTGATCTGAAAGCTGAATAAATAAGCTTCCCATTGATATATGATTTGGATGGATAGGGCAATATTTGACCGAGATACAACTATATGAAAATCTAAGTATAGAGAAAAATCTAAATGCTGAGAAAATCACCTTTAAAGAAATTCCAAATTAGATCTTATCAATGCATACTACTAATCAATAATTAAGTTTTTCTTACTATATTTTTAGTAAGAAATTTACTAAATACTTTGATGAAACATGATCTTTATTTACTATCCTAAGAATTTTTGGCAAAAAAGAAAAATCAATAATTTTGACCCATACTATGTATTTTTGGCTATTGCTACAAATATACCCCAGCGACTTAAGACTGGTTTTGTGGTCCAGGGTCACATATTATGTAAAAACCTTTTTTATTTTGGATGCGATTAATCTTGATTAATTGGCACTAGAAAAATGTAAATAAATAAATAAATAAATAAATGTGTATGCATGTATGCATGTACACATAATGTAATGTTGGCCTCTAAATCCTCTAAATCTCAGCACTGGCCACCGCAAACCCAATATTGACTTTAATACATACCTTTCAGGGTGGCTTTTTTCAGCACTTTCATTGCATACAGCTGTCCTGCATCCGGGCCTGTTGTCTTCTTCACCAAAAACACCTGCAACCCACAAACAAAATCAAGGCCTTATCAAAAAAACATTAAAAAACGCTTTAAAACAGGATCTATTTTACTTACATCAGTTATTCTTGAAAACATAATTAGTTCTGTGTCGTGACACTGTAGCTATAGTGACCATGACTAGCTCCATGTGTAATTTTTCTGAGACTGTCGTTAAAATATGAATGACTTTTTTTTTTCATCTATGCATGCCTCACGCTTTCATCTGTGCTGATTGCCTCTCAAAGCACAACTCAAACACACACACACACTAAACACTAAAAATATATTTGTATAGGTGGGTGGTATGACCAAAATCTTATATCACTGTATGAGTAATTTTAAATCACAATAACAAGTACACAAAACAGTCTTTTCCTAAATATTTAAAATATCACATTATTATTATGCATCTTTTGATTTATGTAACAGCTTAATTCCTTTGTTAAATCGGTTTAATTTTTCATGTTTGATCATTTTTTGAAGGTATTTTTTATAACTTGGTGAACAGACATTGGTAAATGCATTAACTAACATGAAGAAAAATACAATACATTTTGAGCAATACATTTATAATTGTATTAACCTTTTTTATTTTATTAATTAGTTATTTGTTTTTTTACTCACTGTACATTAATGTGACAACTTTTCACCTTTTAGATAGAATCTTAAAAATGTATTAAATACTGAAATTAAAATGAACTAAGATTAAGTATTAAGGTTAAGATCAGTCTTGATTTAAAGTTTACACAACTTTTGATAAGTACCTTTTAACTTTGCTCAAAGTTGCACAGAGACGGCCTTGAAACCTTAGTGATTTAGAGATGATCTGTAAAGAGGAGTGGACCATCAAACTTGGTCATCAATTTCAAGAAATGTTTGACCTCTGTGCTTGCAAACAAGGGTTTTGCCACCAAGTATTAAGTGTTTTTTGTTAGAGGGTTCAAATACTTATTTCCCTCAATGAAATGCAAATGAGTTTCTATCTTTTATTTAAAGTTATTTATTCAATTTTCCTTTTGATGTGCTATCTGTCACTGATAAAATAAACCTACCATTAAAATTAATTCTGAGACTTTTCATTTCTTTGTCATTGGACAAACTTACAGAGAGGGGTCAAATAGTTATTTCCTCCACTGTATATAAACGTGTTTTATTGTGATTTATTTTCTTTTAAAATTACTTATTTAATTTGACATTTTTATTTACTTAAACTAATTAGGTTAAAGACCCTTGGTATAAGCAGTATTACATTTTTTTACCTGTTTATATATATTTTACCATCATATATACAGTATCATACAAATCATACTTCACAGTCCTAAAGTAATGCGTCCTACCTTTCCGAAGGATCCCTGTCCAAGCACCTTCCGGAGCTCAAACTGCTGCGGATCGGCCTTCTCTGAGCCCTCTTTAACATGGTGTGTGATGCTGATCTCTTTAACAGACACTTCTTCCTGGAGAGAAGACGACAAGCCAGAGAAAGAATGACATGAGCGTGAAACACAAAAACCTTTACAGACGGTAGAAACAAGAAAACAGACCACCAGCCATATAGAAAGCACTTTTACTTAATTCACATCAACTCGTTAATAAACCTGAACATGCAGCATTACATGAACACACGGCTTGAATATGCGGTCCCAAACGCATCACTCTCACCCACGCCACGCACATCACAGCAGTGCGCCTTTGTGTCCCACGTGCTCTCGGGCCCGACCTGGGGCTCGGCACCCCGCTCCATGCCTAAAGGGAGGAGGGGTTGAGCCCCAGCAATCCCCCTGCAGTGTGCGCCTGCTGCTGGGCTTCTGATGCACAGAGAGAGCAGGACCAAACTCAGTAGAAAGCTCATGTGACGGACAGCTTCCCACACGGTTGCCATGACACCGCCCCCAATCCTCCTGCTCCATCACAGTAGCGGTGGGCGTGGAGAAGGGTGACTAAAGACACAACGTTCAAGCTCTTCTCTCCTCACTCTCTTCCTCCCACTCTCTCTTTCCATCTATTTCTCTTTGTCTCCCCCTCTAATCCATCAGCTTTCCATCTCCACACGGTGAGATGATGTCATCCTACGTTGGCGTATCAGCGAAGTGTCTCTCACGCAACCGATGAAAGTTTATGGCCACAGACGGTCCTCCATTATTCAATATACTGAGACCCAAACAATAACAAAACCTAAACCATGATGCATTAAAAGAAGTTGTTGAGACACATGTTCAACTGAAATGATACAAAATTCTGCTGCATAAACTACTTTAACTACTGTAGTTAGTCATCTAAATTTTTCCTTTAAGACTGGTCATAATTTTTTTAAATCAGTTATGTAAAAAGGGAGACTGGCTTGATTTGAATCCGAAAAAAGTAACTTGACTAACTGCTAGTTGGTCTTACATAGTGGGCAGAGCTGGGATTATGTAATCAGATATTAAAAATTAAGTACTGCTAATTAGATTAAATGACATTTTAAAATACTCGTAATCACACTACAGTTACCTTCTTATTAATTACATAATTACACATTATTCACACAATGTAAATACATTTTTTACAATATATACATTCTGCATAATTACTATTTTTTAATTAAATTAAATGTTCATTTCTAAAATAGTCAACAGCTTATTTACATTAATTACAGTACTGAGGACATTCAGACAAAGAATGCACAATTTTAATATGCACAAATTCACATTATTCTTATTTAATGCAGACATTTAAAAACTTTTTGGTCATCTTTCACGTAATAAATTTACCTAAAGTAGCCTGAAAAAAAGTTATATATTTTATAAATAGTTATTTTAATTATTTAGTTTAAATAATTAAATATCACATTTACATGTTTACGATTCTTTGTTGGTAAATGGTTACATGACATGCAAGTAATAAAAAAAAAAATCATATATATATATATACACACACACACATATACACACAGTGGAGGAAATGATTATTTGACCCCTCTCTGATTTTGTAAGTTTGTCCAATGACAAAGAAATGAAAAGTCTCAGAACAGTAATTTTAATGGTAGATTTATTTTAACAGACAGATAGCACATCAAAAGGAAAAATTAAAAAATAACTTTAAATAAAAGATGGAAACTGATTTGCATTTCATTGAGGGAAATAAGTATCTAAACCCCTACCAACCATAAAGAGTTCTGGCTCCCACAGTGTGGTTAGACTCCTGCTTAATTAGTCACCCTCATTAAACACACCTGTCTTAATCAATCAAGCAGACTCCAAACTCTCCAACATGGGAAAGACCAAAGAGCCGTCCAAGGATGTCAGAGATAAAATTGTAGACCTGCACAAGGCTGGAACAGGCTACAAATCCATTAGCAAGAAGCTGGGAGAGAAGGTGACAACTGTTGGTGTATTGTATCGTAAAATCCTGAGCGACAACCTCCTTCCAGATGGGAGAAACATACAGCAAAACCAATGAAGGAGTGGCTCAAGAAGAAGCACATTAAGGTCATGGAGTGGCCTAGTCAGTCCCCGGACCTTAATCCAATAGAAAACCTATGGAGGTAGCTGAAGCTCAAAGTTGCACAGAGACGGCCTTGAAACCTTAGTGATTTAGAGATGATCTGTAAAGAGGAGTGGACCATCAAAC
>JAUMHI010000031.1:2062296-2104593 GCA_032359435.1 Enteromius unitaeniatus
ACTAACTTAAAGAACAAAAACAAAGTAAAGGTGGTCGGAGCAGTCGTGACGGCAGCCGACCTCACCGGCGCCATCTTTAATTCAGATGGCGCCGGTGTTTGTGAATGGTTCCTGTCTGATGGAGAGCTGTTGTTCAGTGTGTGTGTGAATTGTGGTGGAAGTGTTGTGCGCTTGTGGTGGTATGTTCGAGACTGTGATTCAGAGTACAGATGGTGACAATACAGAATGTGCATGTACCATGTAATCACTGACTTAAATAGCCAAGACACAAGGACATGGCAACCCTTTAAGAGGTGAACTCTGTTGACAATGGATTAGTTAATGGGATAGTTTACTCAAAAGTTCAAAGTTCAAATTCTGTTTTTAATTACTTCATTTTATTCTACACACGTAAAACCTTTGTTTGCCTTCAGAACATGAATTATAATATTTTTGATGAAATCCGAGAGCATTCTGACCCTTCATATACAGCTAGTGAACTAACAAATTCAAGGCCCAGAAAATTAGAAGGACATTGTTAAAACAGTCCACATGGTTCAACCATAATTTTATTAAGGTACAAGAATACGAAAAATAACAACTTTATTCAGCTCTTTGTCTATTTTAATTATGTCCTTATTCTTTTTTGCCCTTTAATTATATTGCTGTCTATGCAGGGCCAGCAGGCGCTCAGATTTCATCATCATCAAAAAATATATATATAATAATTAAATTAATTAAAAGAAGATACTAATATACATATTGGATATTGAATCTTAATCATAATGTTTACTTATTTTTTGAAAAATAAAAATGTAACAAGATGCTTACAAATAAAGGGGGAAAAATACTCTAAAACTAATAAATGTATAAGTAATAATATAATTTAATATACAATAATAAAGTAGGCCTATGTTTTCCATAACAACCTGTAAGTGAGTGTCTAATACATACCTTCCGGAGTAACACGTCAGCTTTGGAGCCAAGCGGAAACCTGATCACTGTCCAGAGTACAGTACTCACCGTTCTGCAGGGGAATCTTTCAGGCGGTCTCTGAAACAACCTCCGAAGAGCCTTCAGCCTACATTGCAGCATGCGGATCACTGCCTCTCCGAAAACAAGTGTCCAGGGCTTAGAAGCTGCCATACCTCTACTGCACTGCTTCTGTCTCTGGTCTAGAGGAACACGGTCCAAGTGAGTGAGTGCGTGTGCCAGGATATGCAAGAAGTTGTAAGGAGTGAACGCTTGGATGGCAATCACTGACTCACTGAGGGGGGAAGCCCAGTCATGAAGGAGGGAGTGTTAGAGCCAAACTGGGAGATTCCCCTTCTGCGAACCCACCAATCTCTCCAGGATCCCCATGCACTCTCACAGCTGACCAGTCACACAGATACACATACACACTCAGCCATGTTTCAGGATGTTGGGCAGCTGAGATTAACAACACCTGTTGTGTACAGTCCAGAAGGCTGTTTGCCTTCAAACAGCCCATAGGTGTGCAGAACACAGTGAACTTTCAATTAACTTCACAAACCTTAACAAACCTTACAAACCTTCACATACGCTTTATAAAAGTAATCAGTGTTGATAACTAGAGAGGCATGTCTGTGATAAATAATAAACAGTGTGAGGGGGTGTGTGATATATAGCTCAGGTTGTCAAAAATTAGTTTTGCATCATGAGACATTGTTTTCCAGCTAAAGTGTTTATGAATTTCTGAAGTTATAGCTGCATTAAATCTTGCTGCAGTAGTTTTTTTTGTTATAAAAAAAAAAAAGAAATGTGAAGAAAAGGGGAAGAAATTTAAAAAAAGCTATCAAAAAAAAGAAAAGTATGAAAATATGTATTTTGGGGGTTCACTGGGCTAGCAAAAAATAAAAAAAAAAGCATAAAAGTAACATTTATTTTACACAACAAAAATTATGTTACTCACTGGAATATACTCAAAAACAGAATATGAGCATTATCTGTTGGCAGGTTTGCCAGAAGACATGAAGGAAATTCCCAAAATAGTATCATATTATCATATATATTCAGGGCTGACTGACTTATCTGTGCATAACCACTATAAACCCACTTTCCTTTTTACACCATTGATTACTCAAGAGGATATTACCGAGGGACAATAACGGCTTCTAGAGATCACCAAAGAGGAACATACAATCTATTTTCCACCTCTCCATGAACGTAGATCCTGTCAGCTGCAAGTATGGAATTCTGGGAGTCAGTTTCACTAAAGCCGCTTGCACAACACAATTAACAGCTCGGCTGGCCGGGCTTTGAGGTCCTTGAAGTTGGAAAGGCAAACTCTATGCCCCATAAACAAGACACCACACTCACCATTTTCCACTCAGATGACACAAGCTCAACCAACAGCTCTGAAAAGAGCACATTATCACGGTATGAGGTCAGGTGCTAATAAACAGAGTGTGGCGAACTCTGTTCGATTTGGACAGTGCTCTGGTTTGGGGTTTTCGTATGCGTGTAAGAGCAAATGGGTTATGCAACACAACGGAGCAGGTTTGTGACCTCTGAGAGCAGCTGTGAGATCTCTTGAGGATCCAGTTTCTCTCATTGTACTGATGAATTTCAAGGTCAGTCTTAGTTAATGACACGAGTGAAAGTTGGATGATCCATTCTAGAACAGAAAAATACAACTTTTCATGAGGTAAAAACATCTTAAAACTCAAAGATGTCAGAGGCAGGTGCATTGTGGGAACTAAGAGAAGATGAATATAATCAGACAACTAATATCTGAACTCTGGCCTTGTGTTTATCTTGATGTATTGAATAAAGGTTGCAACATTTCCTGATTCAATTTTCATTAAACAATTTCTTGTTCTTTCACTAATGTTAATAAAATTGGCAAAATTAAAAAAAATTGAATACAAATAAATAAAAGATTAATAATAATATGAAAAATGTATCATATTAAAAACTAAAAGGTTTAAAACTATATTTTTTTTACAATAAAACAATTAAAATGTATTTATACACAAAATAATAAAAATCTGAAAACAATTTTCTAAAATAAATAAATAAATAAAGATTAAATAATATTTATTAATATATAATCTTAGTAAATATTAAAAAGGATGATCTTCAAGTGACATCATAACGAATATTTCAATAACATATCCAATATCAATCCATATTCTTAAGGAAAAATGAAGTGTGTGCATTTTTAGAGACGAAAAGATTTCTACATGAAGCAAATGGAAGAGAAATGGAGGCATAATTTATTCATACATTTCCGACGGGGGACAGGAAGATCAATAGAACTAATCAATTATAAGTGAGCTAGTCTCCTCAACACAGTCCGACTCTTTGGCCCACAGCAATGAACTTTCTGTAATATTTCAGCTGACAGAAATACTCAGGGGCTGAATGACTAATCCAAAAAGATGGCTGAAGTCAACTAGGCAAAAAAAACACAAAAACCAGAGCATGTATTCTGTGGCTGTTATAGGTCAGCGATTTGAACTGAGCCATGACAAGTCGCAAACAAAAACCTGATTATCTGGTTTCCAGGCTCGTTTGGGTGGCTTGCAATTCACAAGAATGCTGGCTGTATTCAAACTGGGTTATATATTTTTTAAATGTTTCCTTTGTGTCCAACTCCACAATCTCAACTTCCTGACAATTTCTGTGCTCCTTGTGAACTTGAAATGCCCAGAGCAAAAAAAAACATAAAAGAGATGAAAAGAAAAGACAAAAACACAAAGAAAGAAAGAAATGAAAGCTTGGTCCTTCCAGGCCAAGATGGAGAAATCAAAACGTCAATCTGATTCATCTGATTTTGACAGACGACAGAAAGACTAGACCAACGCACAACACCAAGCAGACAGTCAGGTTTTGAATCAAACATGTCAAAAGCACATCTGGGTCACATTTCGATCATATCGAAACCAAATGAGAATATCTAGCATTCAGTATATATATATATATATAATTTTTTTTTTATTTATTTGTTTTTTTATATATATATATATACTGTATATTTACATGGCTACGTAACTGTTAAAAATTTTAGGGTCGGTAAGATTTTTTCTTAAATTAAACAAGCGACAGTAAAAACTAATTTCAAACATAACTCTTTTAAATTTCTATTCACAAATGTATCATGTATCTGAAAGCAATTTTAAAGCAAATTAATGACTGTTTCCTCAAAAATATTAAGCAGCACAACTGTTTTCAACATTGATGATAATAAAACCAGCTTATTAGAATGTTTTATTATAGAAATAAGTAACATTTTAAAATATATTACAATAGAAGAGTTATTTTAAATAATATTATTTCACAGTATTACACAATAATCCTATTTTCACATTTGAAAATATTTCCAAATACTTCAATGTCAATTAATACATAGGGCTGGACAATATATCGGTAATATATATTCATGCGCATCTCATCAGTAAAGCTTTCAAATAGAGCTGCAGTTAATACACAAACCTTAGATCACTGACAAGCTAAACAATTTCGTGTATCGAATCACCCCTGAAAATGTACTTTTAGATTTCAGTGTGAAATATTTACCAGCTGTGTGTTCTTCACAGATTTCATCTAAGCCACTGAGTAACACACAAACACAAAAAGCAAGATCTCAACAGCAAACACACATGTCCAGGTTAACACAATCTCATTGTCAGTCTCCCTTATTAATTCTGCTTCTTCGGGAGCTTTTTCTGGAGCCAGGTCCACTAATTGTGAAAGTTAAGACCGTGACGAACTTTCAGTCTCTAGGACACATAGCATTCGCTCATTAGAGAAAGATGCAACAAAAGAACGCATGGACGAATCTGAAACAGAATTACAAAAAAGCATGGCCTATGACAAAACGAAGCAGAGCAGGGAGAGATTCCTAACTATTTCAAGCTGAGAATTTCGAAAAAATATGCTCCTATAGTGCTTTGATGTGGTACTTCCTGCTCAAAACGACAGCAAGCAAAGCATCCTCACAAACTACACTACATTGTTCCATCTACACATCCTTTATACATCACCAGTTTCCTCCTTATGCTCAGTTTCCTCTTCCCTTGACCTATAAGAAGAACGTATGAAACATCTCACCCTTAAAAGCGAGGAAAGAAAGCTAATGGTTTATATCGGATCCACTTAAACTTCAGAAAGCATGTGTGTGCTTTACACACAGCAATGGTCAATCTCCCTAATATTTCAAATTGACAATACCAAAGTGCTCCTACCCGTGCGTTTCTCTGCCTGATCCGCAAGGGAAACATTTTCAGCATGGTCCTGTCCTCATGTCAGTCGCTTCACGCTGTGGACGGCTAAACCAGAACCCCTGTCCAGCGTGGCAGGAGTGGTCACTTAAGCGTCTGACTGTGGTGCAGTCATACATTCATACAACAGACAAGCAAAAGGAAACGCCTGCCCAGGAAGGGCCTACAGCTGCGGGTCAACACCGAGATTAGACCATGTCCTGCCCTGGTTTCCTAGGCAACACCTGCACAGGAAGAGGCACATCTATCCAAAGAGAGCATCACTAATACATCAGCCATGAAAATACAAGTAGTGTGTATATAGTTTCCTGTCACTTGGTCTGTCGCACATCCTCCACAGTTAAATTATGCTATCGTTGTTAATATTTTAATGCGTAAGGCTCTTTTAACCCAAAAGATGTGCTGTTAACATCTCAAAGAACATTTGAAATGAGCGAGACATTGAGGGAAAGTTCTTAAATAGCTGATCTTCTCCAGCTGAGATTTTGTCAACGTCAGATCATCCTGGGCTGAACCAGGTCATGTGGCGCCGGATCAAGTTCAAAGTTCGGTATTTTTTCATCTGCTTCACCCGACTTCCTGTGCTGAATGACAGAGCAGGAACCTTCCCATCGGCCCCCCTGTTCTTGGAAAGCTCTCAGGAAGTGCGGCACCCTGACGAGTGCATTACATCACCCTCAGATCCTGACCTCACAGGGATTTAAAATCCTCCTCTCACACGTGGAACCGCGCCAAGACTGCCTCCCATCACGCCTTCAGATGTGGAAAAACACCGTCCCTGTCTCGTTCTAGTCTCAGACGGAAGTGAGACGTCAACTTTGCTGTTTTCCTAAGTTAAGAGAACTTACCAGTCATGATTTTCTTTTTTTGAATTTTAGAAGAATTAAATTACATTCTACAATGTTATTATACAAAATGCTTTTTAAAAAGTTAATATAAATAAAATGAATATTAAGCCAATTAAAAATCCAAGAACAGTTTATTAATATATTCAAATTTTTAAATGTATTTTATTTGATACAATATTACAGTAAAAAGTGTAGTATTAGGAAATATTATTAACATTTTTTACAACTTTAATATGTTTTGAATTTTTAGATGAAATTTATTCATGTGATGACTAAGCCTTCAGTGTCACATGATCCTTCATAATTCCTTATAAAATGCTGACTTGGTGCTTAAGAATCAATTCTACTTCATATTTTTGGGGAAGCGGTGATTGTTAGAATCTTTCCTTTGTGAAAAAAAATATTACAATGTATGTAATATACATTTATTTAATGCTAAGTTTACTACAAATGCATTCATATATTTGTACTTAATGAATTATATGCTATACTAAACTGGTAAACTAAATGGTCTGCTAACAAATAAAATCTGACCTCAAACTTTTAAATCATGTGTATATGTATATATTATGTACAGTATATATATATATATATATATATATATATATATATAAAAATTGCATAGCCTTGCTTGCCTTTGAGATACCTAATAAACGTCCACATGCTGTGTCCTTCATGCAGGTCAATGGACAGCACTTACTCATCCTGACACAGCCCAGACTGCACACTGCAGAAAATAGCAGCATTTTCTCAGTGAGTCTCTCTTGCTGCTTCTCAGACGTGTCTGTCTTATCAAAACACTTACTCGAGTCATTCACAATTATTGTCGTTGTGGCACTGGGCCACCGATGTATATGAGATGGAGGGTGTTTTAACTGCAGAGTGAGTGATGCTGAAGAAGACATTTGCATTAAAGCCAACAAAGACAAGATTAATGGATCCTCCTCTCTAGATCTCAATAACTTTTCAACAACCCCCCCCTCCACAATATCTCACATAAAACTGTTCTCTGCCTTCAATTTCCTCTCTGGCTGCCACTTGACTTTCCTTCTTTTTTTCACATTCCTCTGTCATGTGTTCATCTTGGCAATACATGCCAGGGCTTAACAATAAGAATGAGCATTGAATCAAAGTCCCTGTTAGAGTGCTTCAGACCACTTGACGGAGCTGTACCCAGTTGAAACAGTATGTACGTTCTAGCCATCTTACATTTCGTCTTATCATATGGGTGTAATGTGGTCTAGATAGCTTAGTTCATAAAATTAGATAAAAATAATGTCTGCATCATTTGCAAAACGTTTTCTATATCAGAGCTGTAAAATATCCAGATATTACTGCAATAAAAATAATAAATAAAATTAAAAGTAATAAATAATAGTGAATCTAATATTATTTGCAATATGAATTTAGTTTTACCTGATGCATACAAATGTATACACTAATGTATTGAATATTATTATATTATATATCCATGGTCGTGGCCACACCATTTCATTAACAGTCCTTCATATAATATAATGTAATTTTGTTTTATACTTTTGAAACAAGTCTTTTATACAAGTATAATTAAAAAAATAAATATATATATATATATATATATATATATATATACAGACACATAAATATTTAGTTATAACAAAATAACAAAATAATATAATATCTATTAGCTGTTTAATGCCTTACAGCATAGGACAGGAAATTATTGGTAGAGAGAGGAAAACAAATCGGACCACAAGACTTGTTTTTCCGCAAGTGCAATTACGATATTTGCTGACATACTAACCACAAAGTTCTAGGTGCAGACAGTAATTATATTTCAAAACAAAATTTACTTCTTTGATGGCAAATCTGAATATTTAGCAACTATTACTATTAGACTTCAAGGTTTCAAGATCCTTCAGACATTTCCTCTTATTATAATCTATAAATACTTGTAATTTTGATTAAACTGTGTGCTTTGTTTTTAAAGTGCCCCTATTATGCCGGTTTTACAGCTCCTAATATTGTTTTAAGAGTGTCCTACAATAGGTATACATGCATGCAAGTTTTCTCAAAATATTTGTTTAATATCCCCTTTTTTTCCAGTGATTCTCAAATGATTAATTCGAAGTGGTTCTAAGTTTCAGTCCCTCTAAACCCCTCCTTTCGTGAGCCTACTCTGCTCTGATTGGTCAGATGGCCCAGTCTGTTGTGACTGGTCTAACGCGTCCAGCAGTCATCAGCAAAATGACATGTTTGTGGGCGGGTCAAGTTGTTTGTTGATGGTTTACATTCACATACAGTTACATAACACACTGCACGAAAAGTAATATTGGAAATGACATAATGGGGCACTTTAATGCATCTTTGGTTAATTAAATAAAATATTTATTCTAAAAATTTATATATAAAATGTTCTCCCCCTTCACACATAAAAATGTATGAGGACAAATGGCAAAGGTAGGGCAAATCTGACCTACTTGCCCGAGTGCGCCAGCAGACAAAAATCCTTATTGTTGAGCCCTGTAGACCAAGCCATTGTTGCACAGTGCCCCTCATCACCCCGAAATACAGAAAGCCCTTCCAGGTCCTGACCAATTCCCCACCCCACTTTTGAGTCTGTGAGTCTGCCGTACTAATGAGAGGCTGTGTTTGCATCTCTTGAGCGAAGGAATGAAGATGAATCAACTCTCCCACACTTATTCAGCCGGGAACAAAGAGCAGAGTTTAACCAACACGGATTCCGAGGGTCTCGGATCGCTCCGCAGTCACACGGCACGTCTCTGACACACACCCACTCTTGCTCTCTCACACATACAGAGTGCCGTCACACCGCTTTTGTGTCCAGGTTACGTGGGACGTTAGAGGAAAGAGCTTCACAATGAAAGATCCACAGGAAGCCTTTAGTGAGAATTAATGCCATTACACAGTATAACCTGTGTGTGTGTGTTACATGCATGTACACATGGATCCAGCAGACAGGCAGAGAGGGCCATCACTCCCAGCAAGCTCTATTGATCCCCAAGCATTAGAGGACGGTAAGTCACCAGCTGTGACCCATCACGACGCCGCTGGGACTGAGGATGGGGTGGGGAGGGATTGTGACTGAATCACCGCCTGGTCACGCCATCAGCATCGTGTGTAAACGGCTCTTAATAGATCTGTCAGTAAACAGACCCATGTTTTAATCAATCAAATGGGTATTACGGGTATTTTATACCAGTTGGTGCAGGATCATATGGCCTGTAACTAGAAATAGATGGACTGATTTCGGTTGGGAAACAGGAAGAAACACTGCAAAGAAATGTAATTCCGAAAAAGCCATAGGTTTACATGATACATACAAACACAGTAAATGGATTCATGTCGAGATGAGTATATACTGCACTCAACAGACTCCCTAATGAGACTGTTTATCTTGAAAACAAATATGCATTCTATATTTAGGTCAATAGTCAAATAAATGCAAAAAGAATTGAAAATGTTTCCTTTAAATAATGGTTATCAGAACTTGGTCTATAGAGAAATTGCAGCATCACATGAAGAAATGATGTTCAGGTGCTTTTCATGAATCATGGGTATGGTTATGAGCAGAATTTCAGAGAAATGTTGCAAGCAAAAAACAGGTGCGTTGTTTATTGTCAGTAGATGTTGCTCACATGTCGCATGTCGCTTTCAAACCAAGCAGATTATATCAAATTTGCATGAACAGCTTGAACATGAGTAAAATCCTGCATTGCGAATTTTCTTAACCCTCATGCAAAACTCTCAATTATACAAATTCCTATTGGAAATGACATCTTTCACTGAACAACGGTTAATGTGGCCACACCTTTAAAGGTATAGTCAACCAAAAACTAAAAATTCTGTCTTTAATTACTCGCCCTCAAACCTGTAAGACCTGTGTTCATATTTGGAACAGAAATTAAGATATTTTTGAATCCGAAAACATTCTGAGCCTGCATAGACAGCAACGCAACTATTCCAAGACCAGAAAGTTAGTCAATAAAACTCTTGAATTTCATAAAATAATATCGTAATTGGTGTTCTGATGATGATGAAGAACTTACAGGTTTGGAACAACACGAGGATGAGTAATTAATGACAGAATTTTCATTTTTGGGTGAGGTATCGCTTTAAGTATGGAAATCTAAAGGTTACATTTACCATCTTTAGGCAAATTTTTACAGATGCTGTCATTTCAATAGGAATTCAGATGATTGAGGATTTCACGTGACTGCAAAAGATTGACCCTTACAGATTTTGGATCAAGCTGACTATAAGAAAGCAGCTTGGTTTAAAAAGGGACTACAATATTGACAATTGACCTTTTAGCCCACAACGTTTTGCAAACATGGCCACAAATGCATTTTAAAGCATGGATTCCCAAATGCTCTCCCCTTTGCCCTAAATTAAAGGTGTGGTCACATTTGTTGCTAGGTTAAGTTCTGTAGGCTAAATCCAGACATTTTTAATAGAAATCTGTGCAGACTTCAGTTCAGACTTCAGACTTCAAGTTGTCAATGTGCATTTGCCGGGTTGACCAACAAAAAGCTGTTCGGTTTGCAAGTGACTTCACCACATACAAAAGATTTTACATACCTCATTATTCCAATCCCTAACCTTAGCTACGAGCAATAGTAAGAGTGGTGCTCCTAATGACTGATTCTGCAGCAAATTAAACTGCTCTCTGAGTCATTTTTAAGCCGAGTTTGTAGCTTAATCACAGTCAGGCAAGTTCTGTGAATCAGGTGTACAGGGCCATGCTGGAAGAGTGAGTCACAGTAGATAAAAGACAGCATGATGTCTCGGCACTCTCTCACACAAGTGACTGCAGAAGAAGACCGAGATGGAGAGAGAGAGAGAGGGAGAGAGAGGTAAAAAGAGGCAAGAGTGGGTGTCCGCAAAGCGAGAGAAAGTCAGTCCAGATGGCCAGAGAAGATTAAATACCATCTGCCAGAGAGATCTGGACACATAGCCAAACATTAGCACACACCACATACACCCCGCACATAGACACATACAGGACATCGGTGTCAGGTTCTGATCACAGTGACTGGGAAGACAATAAACAGTCATAGGCTAGCTACGTGATGAGGGGATACAGTAGCTGTGAAGAAAGGGGGCGTTTCAACTCATTTCAAGTTAAAGACTACATGTGAAGTCCTTTTTTTAGGCAGTGCTTCTCTAGTAGAGTTTCTTTCGTATCTACCTGTGGTGCAGTGGATAAACAGCTCGGCTTGCAACCAAAAGGCCTGAACTACGGAGACTTGTGAGTCATCAATACTGTGCATGTAATCCCGCGTCACTCAAGGGAAATGTGCTTATAATCAAAAAGTCTTACGGTTTTTGTGACCCACTAGTGTGTCTGAAATGCTTTACATCTAAATTTAAATGAATCATCTAATTATGCGTTTTCACAAGAGGGAGCCAGTGAGCCTCTAACTGGAGTGATTCACTGTTTTGAGAATGAATTTAAATATCCCGTTCATAAACTCTCAAATGGCTTCCAGATAAAATTAAGTGGCTGATTGCAAACTAAATATAACAAACACACACTTTCACTCCTTCCTTCCTGTTTTATTAGCTGTTCCGAGAAAAAGAGCTGCTTTAAGACCATTTAACTGAGCACATGACTAATGCATTCACACACTCTCCTACTCATTGACTCTTATTACGATACTGAAATAATGTTTACCCTCTTACGCCCCATTAAACACAGGGATCGGAACAAGTCCAGGTGAACACACATAAAAACAACCACAACAGAATACTGAACAAACACAAAAACTCCAAAGATACACTCACATGCATTTATATTATGTACTCTTTTATTTGACAAAGACACAGTGGTAGAGCATTAAATTCTAATTAAAAATAAGAACTTATATTTGCTTAACAATAAATAATAAAGCAAGCACCAAAAACACCCACATTTTTGTATTATTTAATTATCTTTAATTGATTATTATATACACACACCCACATTATTTTATTATATATATATTAAATTATTAGTTTTTTTACATTTTGCTTATAAATTAATTAATAAATGCATTTATATATTAAGAAATAAAGACTTTTTGTATTATTTACTGTCATGATAATTAAGGATATATCATATCATCCCTCACTTTCATACTGTAATGGATAAGAAATATATATACTGTTATAGAACATGGATATAATGAACAACTATACTAATTTTGCAAATAAGTATCATATTTATAACTTAGGGCCATAAGAATTTAAGACATTCAACTCTGATATTACAATATTATATTATATACATATGAAATTTTTATGACAGTCACTGTTCAGAGTGATAAGAAGAAAAAAACCTTGGCGAATTATGGTCAAAAGACCTTAGTGTGAAAATATGCTTAATTATCATCAAAATGTCCCATTTTCTTATGTTTTAATTTTGATTATGTAAAATATGACTGAGTTGTTTTCATCGGAATCTCCAATACAAGGTCGAACACTAGTATGGATATAAAAGAAAGCCAGGAAACAAACAGTACGTATCCACCCCACGTCTACCATGGAACATTTGCAGCTTTCAGATGCTTTATACTTCTGATTGTGTGCTTATGTGTGGGGACGTTCAGAGAGAAAAGCAAATACTCTAGAGAATGTTTTTGATGGCCCAGCTTTCCTCGCAAACGAGATCCATAGGTCCATCTGCCCCGCATTTAAAAATCAATGCTTCTCAGCACCAGCTAGGAAGGAAGACGGGGGAGTCTTTTAGTGGGAGAGGAGACCTGAAAAGTCTTAGCCGTTTCCTGTATGAGGTCAGACTGCATGATGTCATAATGGACTTGTTACATGCGCATTACGGAAACTCATTAATGCCATTTGAGTGGAGGAAGAATCCTTCCTGAACAAGAACAACCATTAGGGCTTAAACAGAAATGCTCCCACAAACAAAAACAATGAGCACTTTGTCGTCTCGGCTGGTATCTTTTCAGCAGGGGCACAGGAATGCTGGGCCCCCATACAGTGAGTACGGTACAGTGCCGCTCAGTGTGACTGTAAGGGTGCCCATGTAACAAGCCGGATTCCAGCTTCTCCAGCATGCATACAGCAATCAGGGACCGATCGATGCAATTGCTGTCTGTGGGGAACACGTGATCAATAGCTACCATTTATCACCAGCTCGCCTTGCAGATGCACATGGAGGGACGTTTCAGACCACCGTCTCCGAAGAGCCACTTCTCTACGCTGCATCCTTGACAAGAAGCTCCTTGACAAATGTCAAGTGTTAAAAAACACTGAACTGCTATAATATGAGGAGATCAAAGCCCACGAAAAAATAAGAAAGACAGGGACAAAAAGGTAGAAAGAAAGAGCTTGAGAAATAAGACAGCTTGAGAAAACCGAGGAAAGTGAGAGGGAGCCATAAGAAGGGTGTAGAAGTGGGGGGAAGGGGGTAGCATGACACTCACTTGACATGGTAGATTTTCATCTTCTCCTGTGGAGTCCTCCAAGACATGATGGGGCTCCGTCTGTCATGTGAGAGAAAAGTGAATATGGAAAATCAGTGTCACATAAAGCATTGCGAATAGAAAACACAATATAATGTGTTAAAGGTCTGAACTGTACTGAACACAGTAGCAGATTGTCAGACCTTTGACTAACAGAGTAACGCCTGCTTCACATTGTGGCTTATTCTGGCCAAGAACCGCCAACTTAGACAGGAAGAGACACCATCTGACCACCATAGAACAACCACAGTTCATTCTTTATTATTTATGTGCCAGAATGAACAAGCTCCATGAACTTTGGGTCGAGAATGTAAGTCCAAAAGTTATAAGCACTGGCTATTTCATTTTAGAACTCAAAACAAACTGGAAAACATGCTTTAGATAAAACTTTCAAAGGTTTAATGTCTCTAATACATAAGTGATGATTTTAATTTATTAGTCGATACCCAATAAATGGCCAATTTTGTCTAAATACTATTTTTTCTCAATAAATAAAAAATATTGCACAGGACACTAAAATCAATTTATTAAGTAAATTGAATTAAGTGAATTTATTTAAGTCTGTAATGTTTAGTATTAAAAATAAATATTCATTTTGAGATTTGCTAAAGAGTACATAACAGTGTTCTTAAATATTTTACTGATTAACTTTAAATGATGAACATGGAAGAATAAGTAATATTTTGGTTAAAACATTAAAATTCATAACCACAACATTAACATTTATGGTAGTCTAAATGATCACATAGGCAAATCTTTGATATTTTTGATACAATAACTTTACATTTAGTCATAATTATGACTTCATTTTGACATTTAGTTTTTTTCTCATATTATGAACTAGTATATAATACCCCCCCTCTGTTTTTTTCTGATGTACATAACAGTTAAAAATAAGTAGGGTTTTTAAAGATTAACAAAAGTCTAAATTTTTCACAAAAGTTCTGAGATGAGAACTCACAATTACAAAATAAAAAGCCACATTTCACAGTGTTTTACTTTTGTTTCTCTCATAATATGATTCGATTTCTGATTGATTATGACATGCTGTCTGACAATCTGATTGGAGCTTGTGAATTCCACAAGTGCTTTTCAGCTTTGTATAAAATATGAATCATCAGATGGTCATCGAACTGACAGTGGGCGGTCTGTAGGAGGTCCGTCTGAAGCTGAGACAACACTGAACATAACAATTGCAGTGTGGATCAGTTTCTAAGAGCGATACAAAGCCTTGATTACTACAGCAGACACACACTCGTGCCAGTATGAACGTCTGCTCCTCTGCACCAAATGACAGTGCTGAAACGTCTCGTTAGACCGGGCCTACATGCTGTCATTGACTGTTTAGGGTTAATTAGTCAGGGTGGAGACTCAAACGGGCCGGTCTGTCACTGTGCGGGAGTGAAAACTGACGGATGGCTCGTGATCATCTGCTGCCTGGAAGGGAACATTGTGCTACCTGCCTCTCTTTCTCCACCTCAGCAGCTTTACAGCAAACTTTATTACTTGTGGATCAATGGGGTTGTAGCAGTAATTTCTGAACATTGTGCTATTCCAGAGTAGATGACAGAGCAGGCTGTACTGAATTTGAGTTTTTCTAACCTACTGGATAAGCCTGCAATTATTTGCATGTATGTTATTGAATTCAAAGAGTCGTTCGCAAATCAGCGTGGGAAAAGCCAAAGTAAAGGGGTAATGAATTTTCAGGACATTTTCAGCAATTAAATTGGTCAAACGCAGTCTTAAAGCGAACGGTGGCAAAGGGTTCATGGTTAAAATAATCCTTGGAAAGATTTTAGTGCACTTTCAGCCACTGAAACAAAAACTGAAATTGAAAAATGTCTGAAATTCCTTTGATATTAAATGCGTTCCCTAATATTGGATATATATTATTATATTCTATTTTAGAAGAACCATTTAGTCAAAGGTTCTTTAAAGAACTCTCTCTTTCTTACCTTTAGTCACAAATAACCTTTTGTGAATCACAATGGTTCTTCAGATGTTAAAGGTTCTTTATGGAACCATTTAGACATTAAAATCTTTTCTTCTATAGCATTATGAAGTACTTTTATTTTTAAGAGTGTAGAAAAATCATAATAAGAAAAAACGTCCATAAAAAATAAATGTAGTGGGAAAATGTTGCCACATAATGGGACAGTTCACTTAAATACAAATTCAACGAACAAGAAAAGAAATGAAACAGAACAGCTTCAGTGACCGTTCATTATCTTCCTAACAATTCCTTTTGTGCTACATACAAAAAAAAACATGCTTGGAATACTTTGTGGGTGAGTACATTATGAAAGAATGTTCATTTTCACATTTAAACGACATAGAATTTCTTTTTATTCTCTGGAAACTTCCTTGAGTCATTACTCACTTACATTTTTGTATGTAATACATATGCAAAATATATAACATGAAAACTGATTGAACCAAATCTTAGAGAGCTACTTTTGTTGTGGGAAAGTGGCAAAATAACCCCGATAGAAACATTCCAATGTTCTTCCAACCACAGATACAAATTGCCTGAGATTTTAAATGAGTTATCTAACATTTGATATATAATAGTATATTCTATTCTAGGCTTATCAAGCGGGTCACACACTCTAGTGGCTGTTTCAATTAATTGACTCAATAGAAGCAGTTTACTTGAACTGCCAGAAAACATCTTAAATGCCCTAAAACAATTATTTTGGGGGGAAATGTTTTCGCTTAAAGGAACAGTTCACTTAAAATGAAAAGAAATTAGGCAGAACAGCCCCAGTCACCATTTACTTTTATGCTGCACATACAGAAATGAAAATCAAACATATTTGGAATAATTGTGTATGATTAATGGTAACACCATTTTCATCGTCCAGCGTGTTTCTCTTTCGCATTCTCTGCAACTATCACACAAAATTCTGCATCGGTCTGCTCTCATGAACAATTAAAAAGACGTTTTATACACACATACGTTGTAATTATTACTGTTATATTAAACAGGTTAAATAAGCTGATTTACATAAATTCCTCTGTGATAACGCCAGAAAGTCCCACATATGAAGCGATTCATCATTGAGCTGTCATCACCACGGCACCGGTATGAATCAGCCCGAGATCCGTGAACATTACGCAGTGTCATTCATTAAAACTTCAGTCTCCATTAACAAAGCACAGTGATCAAGAAAAACTCATATGCTACTTTGAAGCAAACTACAAGTCAAAAAAGACGGAAAATGCATGCGTGGCCTTTGGCGAAAGGATCGATTTAAAGCATTTACGCACAGACATAACACGGGTCATACTCTATATCCGCTAATCCCCAGCATCGGGTATACAGATAAAGATCTGGAACAGGTTGTTCAACAACGACACACAGAAACAGTCTCTAAAAACAGAAGTGACGAATTTATAATGAACATATCAGTGATATAAACCTTCATATACGGTGGAGACTCACCTCGCTCGCCGCACTCCCGATTGCCATCTTTCGCCAAGGGTCAACTAGTTGTGCCAGGGGCATCTTCACTTTTTGGAGCTTCTTTCTTTTATAAATCAGATTCAACAGAACAAGTCCGAGCTACTTTGAGGAGATTATGCCTGTTTCTGAGCTCTTGACACTGAGGGAAGAAAGCTGGGAATCCGTTAGGTGCGTAACGCATCCGAGAGCGCAGCCACCTTCTCCTCCGCTCACCTCTGGCAGTCAGTGCAGCGTCTCCATACAAATACAAAAACCGTGCCCCTGATCTCGCGCCAGTCGCCCTCTCTCTCTCGCCACTGTCCCCTTTTGACAGAAAAAACACGCTCTCTATTCACTTCCGCTTCTTTCGGTATGACGCATCGGATTGGCTGATATGCTTGTCTATCATTCTCAGAGGGCGGGGCTGAAGCAGTGGCGCTCATAGACGGACAGGTGCGAGGGCAGTGCATTCAATGCCCCTACCTGGGATCTGAGCAGACAGGTTTTTAAATAATAATTACATTAAATGAACATCATACTTTGCTGTATGAAAGCAAAAATGTGCAGTCAGCTTTATAATCCGAAAATGTAGGCCTATAGCTTCTACTATTTAGACTTTGCATTGTTTATTCTGTACATGTAACCATCAATGAAAATTAGTTGTTGATTTTACATTTTAATAATTCTTTCTTCAGTCCATTCCAATGGCTGTGCATCTCTTTGTTCACAATAAAACCTACCATGAGCACGAATTTAATAATCCTGCGTAGTATGTGTACACACAGTATTATTATTATATGGGTGGCATCAAATTACATTGAAATGTACAGTAGGCTATGTAAAAATGCACCCTTGTCAAGCTGTGATTTGACGCTTGAATCTCGAGTGAGACTGCAACACCTGCTGGTGAGTCTATGCTCATTTTTTTGTGTGTGTTTCAGCGACTCAGGCCTTTATTCTGTGGTGAGCAAACTCAGGAGTGTAGTACCAAACTCTGGGCCCTATGCACAAGCAGTGGCCATGGGCCCCCCTAAGCTCGAGGTTCAATACATATGACACCATTTAATACATCAATCAAATTATGCATTTAACCAAAATATTTGCTTTTACATTAGTTAACAACATTTATTGTGATCTTAGTTCTTAAAACACATCTTCAGATGCACCTGAACAAATCATCATTGATGTAACATGGGGTCCTCGGGTGTTTCGGGTCTTTCAATATCAGACACCCTCACCCAGGCGACCCATCCACGGTTGATCAGACCGCAACTTGTGTTCAGGTAGCACTCACTTGCCCCCATGGTGCTCCTCTACGGATCCAGAGCCATCTTGAGGCCTTCTCGGGCTGCATCAGTGGTATTCTTGATAGCCCTGCTCCTTGTTGTTCCTGTAATGCCCAACTCCTCAGGGGCCCTCCCCCCACTTGGGGCCCTGGTAATTTAGTCCCACTTTTCACCCAACAACAACGCCCCTGAGCAAACTGAACACATCTGCCACAAATGTAAGCCAAATTCTTACATATTTATTCATTCCATCCATTTTAGTGTTCTAAAATTCGGGAATACAGATTTTCTAAGGGCAAATGCTGACTAATATTTGCTTAAGCTTAGATAGTTAAAGTAATGGTAGGCTACAGAAATTTAGGCTTAGTGATTATTATATTAAAATGACAAATAAACTCATAATTCAAGAGCAAATACAGCATCACATAGGACATGAAAATTGTATCATTGTTGCAAATAATTTTGAATAGGCCTTCATTTCATTCAGAGGCCTTTAATTTCACAATTTACATTAACAAGTAAAGATAATGCCCATTCGTTAATTCATAATCTATTTTTCCAGTATTGCTCTGAATATGTATTGCTTTATGTTCTGCTATGTGTTTCCTAATATATTAGCAGTCTGCCAAACTGATAACTGCTAACAAGAGAGGCAATAACTGCAGTTATGGAATGTAATCATGACTTTATGGATAAACAATTGCATCCATCTTTTTGTGCATATAGGTTTAGGACCAGAGCTCCTATACTTACTATGAGGAATGATGTGCTGAATTATCAGCAGATTCTTTAGCTGATGGATTTCAGCTTTATCCAAGGGTTGGTGCCTCTGACCTCTAAAGGTGCATTGTTATAAAAGATGTGATTGCACAAATCCTCCAGCGGGGGCTCTGGGTCAGAGGTAGCAAACTGTGCTGCTTCTTCTACCTCCTTACGAATCTCAGCATCAATGTCCTGTCATGGTTCCAACAACAAAAAATGGTGATACAGTAGTTAACACTCTAGTATTCAGTAAGTACCTGGTAATGCATCAAGTACCTTGATCTCTTCCAGGGTAGCCATATTGTTACTAAACATACGGTCCTTCAGCAAAGTGATTGGGTCATTCTTACTGCGAACTTCCTGAATCTCCTCACGTGTCCGATAACTAAAAAGAGAAAAGCACTGATTTAGAGTACAGAGAACTGTGAGCTCATTGAAATGATGCGCACACTACCTAAAACTAAAGAGGAAGGACTGTGATTATGGCGGTTAGGAGATGAGGACAGGGTTTTAAATGAACCGAGGAAGGGTGAGTGCCTGCCACAGGGGGAAGGTTGAAGGTCAACCTCACCTGACCCCAGGATCACTCATGCTGTGGCCATGGTAACGATATGTCTGGAGCTCCATTAGTATGGGACCCTGAAGAGCATAGGCCAGACATTTGCCCAGCAGTAAAGACCATCCAAAGTCATTTTAATTTACAAAACTAGCCTGTGCTTAAAAGAAAAGTTCCGCCCAATATGAACATGTGCTGTAAATGTATTCATCCTCAAGGCATCCAATATGTAAATGAGCTTGTTATTTCATCAAAACAGATTTGGAGAAATTTTGCATTATATAACTTGCTCACTAATAGATCATCTTCAGTGAATGGGTGCCATCAGAATGATGTGCAAACAGCTGATAAAAGCATCTCAGTAATCCACAATTAATATAAATGTCTCTAGTCCATCAAAAAGCTGTGTATTTGTAAGAAATCGCAAAAGTTTAAGGCTAAAATACAACTCCATAATGTTGCTTTCTCCAGTGAAAAAGTCATTTCATTTCATCAGGAGAGAAATATGCACAGATAAAGCAAAAAGAGTTTTAAACAAATATGTACTATGTACACATATGTACAAATTTGAACTTTTTGATGTAAGAGCAATTTCTTCACTGGAGGAAACTGTTATTATGGATTATTGTGGTATTTTGACTGAAAGATTGAAGTTTAATTGTGTTAATGATGCATGTGTTTATCACCAACATGCAGCTTTTCACTTCACAAGCTTTACACAAGTCCCATTCTGATGGCACCCATTCACTGTAGAGGATCCATTGGTGAGCAAGTAAGCAAACTGCTCCACATCTGTTCTGATGAAGATCTTCATCTACACTCTCACGGCCTGAGGGTTGTATATTTTCAGCTGAAATGTTCATTTTAGGGTGAGCTACTCCTTTAAATCTATGACCTCTCCTTGACTTGTTAAGCATGTTAAATATTTCACTTTTCTTTTACCTTTCCAGATCTGCAATGATCTGCTGCAAACCTGGTTGCCTCTCTCACACTGAGAACATCCATACCATCCACCTTGAAAAAACAAAGAAACAGGCTCGACTTATTTGCTCATTTGTTTGACTTATATGCCTTTTATGTACTTCTGAATAAATTTGCATGCACCGGTGAACTTAAAAACAGAATGAGGCAGCTAGAAAAAAATAAAAACCAAATTTAAAAAAGCTACCCTTAGACCCGGAATGTAGTCTCCTCTCCTGTAATAATCTGTGCTGGCTGAGGCCCGTTCCACTGATGTCCCCATGCCATATTTATTATTCTCACAGATGAAAATACAGGGGAGTTTCCACAAAGCTGCCATGTTAAACGACTCAAAGATCTGGCCCTGATAAAGAGATTAATCAGATAAGACATTATTTTGCAACAGCAGGCTACACGCAAACCTATGAACACACTGAGGAAAAGTTGCTCTCACCTGATTAGCAGCTCCATCCCCGTACAGAGTGACGCAAACCTCATTCTTACTCTGATACTGGCATGCCAGGGCCACACCTGCCCCAAGAGGAACCTTAAAAACAGTGAAATTTAGATTTAGAAATGCCTGTTGTAGTATTATTTTAAGCTATGATGTGTGCATCTCACCTGGGCACCAACAATACCATTCCCACCATAAAAATTCTTGGCATACATGTGCATAGAGCCACCCTTGCCTTTGGCAACACCACCTCTTCGACCTGTAATGGATTGTAAACACGTTCAAATCAGGGCTGGGTATTGATACACATTTCTCATTTGAATCCAATACAAGCTCTTGATTCAGTTTGGTTTTGCTTTTTTTTTTACATGTCCGTTTAGGATATGTAAGAAGTTCTCAGCTATTGCTGTAAATGGCAAAACTCTTAAAGGGATACTTCACCCAAAAATGAAAATTCTGTCTCACCTGTGAGCTCTGCCATGATCTCTTTCACAGACACACCTCTGGTGTACGTGTAACCATGAGCCCTATATGCTGTGATCAGGTGATCGGTTGGATTGATACCAGCCTCGATGCCTACAGCACAGGCCTCCTTAGAGGTAGCAAAGAGATGCATCATTTTACAATGACTGTGTGTAAACAGCTATTATAGACTTGCAAGGCATTCAGGCTTACCTGGCCATCATAAAGATGACAGAAGCCTCGTATGATCTTCTGCTTGTACAGCTGATCTGCCTTCAGCTCCATGCGTCTCATGGTCTGCATAGTGCGGTAGTACTTGAGTCCATCCTCTCTGGTGAGCACTGTCTTCCCCGAAGGGCCTTCATCCAAGCGATGGAGGTCACATCTCTGAAATCAAACAAGTGCTTGAATAAACTAAGTTGTTTGTGCAGGCTTTTAAGCTAATGTGACAACTCTACCTTGATGTCAAAGCTGGCTTGAGGTGTCAAGTCAGCAAAGGAACGTGCTGATACCACAACTCTGGAGCCCTGGAGAAGAATAGAGCTCATTAATAAAACTATGAGGAAATATTTTAAAACAGAGATACTGCCAAAATGCATTTAACTTGACAAGAATTGACTAAACATTGAAAACCATTATGTGCACCCACACACAGTGAAATTTGACAATAATGTACCTAAAATAAACACACTAGCATTTTGTTTTTTAAGAAATTAATAGTTTTATTCAGCAAGGATGTATTTGAGTGATCAAAGTGCCATTAAAGACATAAATTGTTACAAAAATATATACTTATTTCAAATAAATTTTCAAGTTTCCACAAAAATATTAAGAGCGACTCTTTTCAACAATGATAATGAGAAACGTTTCTTGAACACCAAATCAGCATATTCAAATAATTTCTAAAGGTTCATATGAGACTGAAGAATGGAATAATGGCTGCTGAAAATTCAGCTTTGCTTTCATGGAAATAAATGATTTAATTATCATTTTAAAATAGGAGAATTTAATTTTAAATTGTAATAATATTGTAGCAGAAACATCTTAATCTTACTGACTCCAGTCTTTTAAACAGTAGTGTATTTTGTATTTGTATCAAATGAGCCACAGGCAATTAAAAAAGACGAACTAAATAACTGGGTTGGTTGAGCTGGATCATTAAAGAGTAGTTAAGAGAGTGTCAAATCCAAACCTAATGTCTTACCTCTGCCACTGTTTGGACAGCCTATAAAACAAGCAAAAATATATAAAAAACATTGTTTTCACATACTGTAAATGAACATAAAGAGTGCATAAATAGTAGAAAGACTGCATATCAGAAAAAGACCACAATATGGTCCGTGTTGACATCTAATTATACCAATTCTCAATTGCACTTGGACAGTGTCACAGACTGTGAAAAGTTAAAAACAAACAATTACAATCATTTAGCACACAACAGAGTGACATGAATCAGGGAATGTCTCTGCAGTTTAATCAAATTTGGTCAGTTCAGTGGCTATTTCATTTACAGTAAACATGACTTTGCATCTACAAGGTCGCCGAGACTACAGAGATCTAGTTTAGCCTCTCTAAATCTTTTAATGCCTTTAAGCTAAACAGTGCTTGAATCTTTCAATGCTCTGTCTTATTTACATCAAACACATATACATTATGATACCTACATTTATTTTGGCACCACCCTTAAGTGCGTTTGCTATCACTGTTAGCATGTTCTGCATGCTCCAAAGCCCAGCCTGAGTGTGCAGAAGTGTTTCAGGAGGATCATCTCTACATAATGAGCTGAAGCCAGAAACACTCACACCAGCTCAGTATGGCAGAGGATTAGACTACACTTTTTACAAGAATTAAAGTTCAGTTTAACTGTGTACAACAACAGCAACAAAGTCAAAATATTAAATAAATATTAAAATAATAGATGTTAAATTAATATAACAAGTTTAAGTCATATTATGCACGTTTGTTAAAATGGGGCAGATACTGGTAAATTTTTGTCGCTGTATTTAAGAAAAAAAAAATTAACAAAGAAAGATAGAAATAAAAAGGAAAAAATATTTAACAGAAAATCAACTCAGAACAGTCTGACAGAATGACTGACTGATATTATGATATTTTTACATTCCTTATGGAATTTTTTTTTAACAGATATAACATAACAGATATAGACTCGATCTTCTTGAGGTTTACAGTTTAGGTTACAATATTTCTTATGGTTCTAGACTAGGAGTTATAAACAGTAAAAGGACTTTTATTTTGATGACTTGTAAAGAACGTCATTTACAGCCATGTTATTTTCGTCAAAAATGTAAGAGTGCCATCAAGCGGGAAAGAGAAGTTATATCTTCTATCTTTTATGTCTCATTTTTACCTCCGTTTTGTTATGCCCCCTAGTAGTAAAAATATACAGACTCGATAATAATGTAAAACAGCAATATGTATAAAAATAACGAAATCAAATTTCCCCCAAAGTATAACTGTTAAATTAGAAACAAATGCATAATGTCATATATAAAATGATAAGATAAAATAAGACGTTTTAAAAATTAAAATATGGTAGACTACTGCATCTAAATAATACAAATAATTTTAGTTGTAAATATTTTTATATCCCATGAGCTTAATTTACAAACACATTTTGCCTGCATTTGTTTTGTGTTTCCTATGAAAGTGTGCAGATTTTACTTTTAAAAAATAAAAAATAAAAAAATGGAAGTATACAAAAAAGTTTTATTGAAAACAAAGATTTATTGACGTAAGATGTATGCTAAATTTATCTAACAGAAGCAGCAGATTATTTAAATATAGTTTTTTATGACAAGGGAAAAAACCATAAACAGTAAAAGGGAATACCCGAACATTTCCGAAACGGTTAAAAGCTTAATAAATGTTAAAACAATGTAAGCAAAAACAAGCCAAAAGAAACTGCGTTGTAAAAAAAAAATTTCAATTAAAGATCACATTATAAATCGTAAAAGTATTATTTTTCACTGTATGAAAAACAGGCGCTTGTCTCCTCTTTTACGTCAGCGGCGGAAGGTCAGCGCTCAAACGGAAGTGAGAGTCAGAGCCCGTCCGCCATTGTGGAGCAGAGCAGGGGTAATATTCAGTCCAGACGTTACACAGAGAGTGAATGTTTCGGACTAACTTAAACACATCACACAGCAGCCAACCTCTCCCAGCCGTTTGACGTTCGCTGTTAGTAACGCAGAAAGGACCGTTTGAAACCGGGCAAGAAAATCAACGCCTGAGAAATACGCTGTGATTAACGTTACAGGGCAATCCGGAGAGAGGAAAAACAACGTGATCCCGCAGCGGTGGCAGGAGAGACAGCCGTGGACAGTCATAACGGCGATCAGCTCGGGCTTCCGGAGGATGTCTGCGACAACTGTCGATCAGGTTCCATCTTTATAACTATATAAGCATGATTATGCATGGCTGTGTTTTAAAACCTAGTGAGCTGCCTGCCTTGACAGCATTATTGGCGCGCTCGGAAGGAATAAACGTTTCAAAACAAACTAACGCACAGTACGGCTCTTCATTATGTTGTATAACACAGTCAACCTCGATCACGTTCAAGCCGCTTCTCCACAAACTAGAGTGTTGGGAATTTGGTAGCTGTTTCTGCTAGGCCCAGTCCATGTATCCATGTTCTGTTCGTGATAAACTGATGTTCATAGTTTTTTTTTTGTGTCTTTTTGTCACTGTGCACACTCTGAACCCTAAATCAGAGACCTAAAGGACAAGGAAACAAAGGTATGTGGTGATAAAAATAATTTACTCACCCTCATGTTATTATAAACCTGTATAACTTCTGTTTTTTCGTGAAACATGGTAGTGACGCACACCTTAAGTCAGCATTCACTTGAATCATTTTTTTTGGTATGCGATAAAAATAAATAGTGACTGAGACCATCATCCTGCCAAAGAAAATCAAATGGACAACATGTGGACTCTTTAACTGGAACTGTCTCTTTAAGGGGGATGGTTTACTGATGTGTTTCTCGCTTGTGTGCATTTATAAATAGTCACTCTTTCTGTGAATCATATTTTATGTAGCAGACCGGTCTTGATTTTAATCTAGTTCTCTATGTGACTTCATAGTAGTGACATTGACTGATTAGGCAATTTAGAGATTTTAATGTTTTTACATGTTCCTGCTTAGACATAAGCATCTCCAAGTAATTTACTTTTGCTGTGTGTCATTATTTCTTATCAACATCACGGTGGATTGAACTAAGTAAAACTAATTGACATACTATCTGTGTCTGTCTTTGGTGTAATTTTGTTTAGTGCAAAACGGTTCGATGCATCAGAAGGATGCTGTAAATGATGATGACTTTGACAATTACCTGAGCAGCCAGACAAATCAGGTAAGTTTTTATACAGTTATATTAGTAGTCAGTACTCTAAAAACGCTTGTATGTGCTATTTTTATAATTTAATTTGTTCCATTGTATTGAACTATGGAAAATATGAGAAATCATTGACTTTTTCCGTATTTGATTATTTGTTTTGTATATTACCATTCAGAACTTTGTTGTCTGTGAGATTTTTTTTAATGTTTTTGAAAGAAGTCTGTTATACTGAGTAAAGCTGCAGTTATGGATTAAAAATACATTAAACAATGGTAATATTATGAAATTATTATAGTTTCTGCAGCGTCACATGTTCTGAAATCCTTCTAATATGTCAATTTGATGCACAAACATTTATTAATAGTGCTGTTGAAAGCTGTGCTGCTTAATATTTTTGTGGAAATTGTGATACATGTATTTTTCTCAAGTGTTTTTTCAAGATTTTTCTCAATCAATAGAATCCTTTGTAACACTATAAATGTCTTTATTTTTCATACATTCTGTGCATCCTTGGTGAATAAAAATATGAAATTCTTTAAAAAAAATCCTAAATTTTGGATATTTTATTATTGTATTATATTTTTATGTCACATCTTTATTTAGTCACTGGTTTGTTACATCATCATCATTACTGACTTGTTAATTGTTAATTTCCTCCTACAGAGTAATAGCTACCCACCAATGTCTGATCCCTACATGCCCAGCTATTATGCTCCCTCCATCGGATTCCCTTACTCCCTGGGAGAGGCTGCTTGGTCCACCGCAGGAGACCCGCCTATGCCATACCTGACCACGTATGGACAGATGAGCAATGGTGAACATCACTTCATTCCCGACGGAGTCTTCAGCCAGCCTGGTGCTTTGGGCAACACGCCCCCTTTTCTCAGCCAACACGGATTTAACTTCTTTCCTGGAAATGCAGACTTTTCCACCTGGGGCACCAGTGGTTCTCAGGGACAGTCTACACAGAGCTCAGCATACAGCAGCAGTTACGGATATCCCCCGAGCTCATTGGGCCGGGCCATTGCTGATGGACAGGCCGGATTTGGCAGTGACTCGCAACTTAGTAAAGTTCCAGGGCTCAGTAGTATCGATCAGGGAATGGCTGGGCTCAAGCTCGGCTCCGACATGTCAGCCGTTACAAAAACGGTTGGTTCTCCTTTAGGTGGGACGGCAGGTATGAGTAGCATGGCTGCCAACAGCATGCCACCCGTCAGCTCCTCTGCACCAAAACCCACCTCGTGGGCTGCCATCGCGAGGAAGCCGGCGAAGCCTCAGCCCAAGATAAAGACGAAGCCCAACATGGGTTTGGGAAGCGGCATCACGATTCCTCCTCCACCGATAAAGCATAACATGAATATTGGGACCTGGGAGGACAAAGGCTCCATCACCAAACCTCCTCTTGCGCAGCAGATGCTCCCGCCCCAGCCCTTGGTGCAGCAGCAACTCTTGGCCCAACATCAGCCCATGCTGCAGAGTCCATTGCCTCCTCAACCCCAACACCAGCAGCTCCAGCTACAATCTCCCCAGCACCCTCAGCAGCTGCCTCCAGGTCCTCCCCACCCTCACCATCACTCGCAACCAGGTCCCCCACAGCCCCTGCACCCACCTCAGGTGCAGAACCCCCCACTCCAAAACCGCTGGGTGGCTCCTCGGAACCGAGGAACCACATATAACCAGAACAGCGGCATGGAGAACTTTGGCCTTGGGACAGGAGTCCCCATGAGTTCGTCGCCTTCTTCCAGTGAGGTCCACCCTGTGCTGGAGAAGCTCAAGGCCCTCAACAATTACAACCCCAAAGACTTTGACTGGAACTTGAAAAATGGACGGGTCTTTATAATCAAGAGCTACTCGGAGGACGACATCCACCGTTCCATCAAGTACTCCATCTGGTGCAGCACAGAGCATGGAAACAAGCGTCTGGATGGCGCCTACCGCTCGCTCGGTGCCAAAGGTCCGCTCTACCTGCTCTTTAGCGTCAACGGCAGTGGACATTTCTGCGGTGTGGCCGAGATGAAGTCCACCGTGGACTATAACGCCTACGCCGGCGTCTGGTCCCAGGATAAGTGGAAGGGCAAGTTTGAGGTGAAATGGATCTTTGTTAAGGATGTGCCCAATAACCAACTGCGGCACATTCGCTTAGAAAACAATGACAACAAGCCTGTCACCAACTCCAGGGACACTCAGGAAGTGCCCCTAGAAAAGGCAAAGCAAGTGCTTAAAATTATTGCGACTTTCAAGCATACCACCTCAATCTTTGATGATTTTGCACATTACGAAAAGCGGCAGGAGGAAGAGGAAGCCATGCGAAGGGTAAGCGCAGCTTTCTGCCACTCTTCACAATAGCAGAAAGCAGGCACTGCACCTTTAGATCTCGTAAACATTGCTGCGTTTTAGTGCTGTCAGCATGTCCATCCATTTCCAAAGGTAGGTTTTTGAATAGCAACAATTTCCAAGCCTTTCTGTCAAAAACAGTGCAGTCAGTCATAATTAGAAATTAAATGTTAGATTTGGTAAATTAATATATTTTTACTGATAGTCCCATAACATGTTATTTGTGTTATTGCTCAACACGGTTTGCACGTAACACATTTCCCCTATATTTCAATTAACTGCTAAAGTCTCAGAGGGTAGATACTGTGAAATAAATTATTAAAAAAAATAAATTTAAAGTCTCCGACCATTTATTGACAAAGGCTGGCATAGGGCTGTGACGCCATCAGTGTCTCTGCTCAAACAGCAGGCAGATGTCTCATTAATAGATTGGACTTACATCATTTCCTGCCTAACCAACACAAATAATTGATGTTACCTCGGCACCAGCTGCTTTTTGTCCTTGTGTGTGAGTTATGAAAAAAGCATTTAGATCAGATTCCACATGTTTTTTGGGTTTATCAGGTCAAACCTTTAAAAATGTATTGTGTTTAACTAAACATAGTCATTCAGCATTTCATCCTAATAGAGCTTGAACTTGTTTGGAAGTTCTTGGAAATTGTTTGGCACTAGAAGGTTTAATATCTACACTAAACTCATTGGCCCAACTTTGTACTACTGTCATGTACTGAGTCATGGAGTGACTCCTAAACTTGTGATGGCTAATAACCATTGCAATGTTTTGCCGTCACGTGCCTGTATAGAATATACATGAATGAATGCCAGCAGTTTTTTTAGTTTTAGACCAAAGCTACCATAAATGTTTTAATTGTCCAGTAATTGCAATAAACATCGGCTGAACAGAGTTATGTGTTTTCTCAGTGTTAAGCTGCTGCTTTTACTTCTGTGAATAACCAAATTGTGAATTGACTGAAATTGTTGCTGCATGTATATGGCCTGTATGCAGCTCTGCAACCCTATTGGCCTTTGTTAAATCAGCATGTCATTTGTATTCAGCTGATTGAGTATTTGTCACTTACATGATATATTTGCATTTTTACGTAAGCCACTTTAGGATGTACTTGTTAGTCAGGAACATAAATGGAGAAATTGCCATCAAAATGGAGCTTGGCCTAATCATGGTGTGTTGTTGTATTTGGACTAATTTAGCTTCTTTTTTTTGTGAGAGATTATCAAACCTCAGATTAAGTTTTCTCAGAACCTCATTTCTTTCTATTTCATTACCTTGCCAATCATGTGTAGATTGCCAAAGCCATAATAAAATCTACTATTTAAATTAAAAAGGTCTCCAGGGCCTCTGGTTTAATTTGTGAAATCTAATGCTTTATTGCTTTGTTTTAATCTAATGAAATGGTTTTAATTTGTGACATACTGCAGTGTACATAGGAAAAATATTCACATTATATAGCATGGCACTTTGCGTTCATGATTCTTTGGTTAATTATTTTTTATTTTTAGAAATGTCAAGCATTTAAGAATGGTGAGCTAATGAATTCTAATCTATTCTGTCAGTCTGCATCATTGACATTTTGACAACTGATTTAGTTACCAACAGTGGGCTGTAAAAGCACTGTCTATAATGCAATCAGTATCTCCAATTAAGTGTATTAAAGCCTTCAAGTGGCACATGGCTTTATGTTGTTTAGAAATACTAATGAGCCAGGCTGGAGTCAAAAATGATTCTTGATGCGGCTAACACTGTCCTAAGTACACGTGATGCCGCAACAGGCGATAAACGGTATATTTTCCGTGTTAATCAGAGGTTCTGTCCTAACTAGCCACAACGGCGACATGTGAAAATTTTTATTTAGAAACTGTTTCTATTTCCGCTGCTGGAGCAACACCATATAAACTGTATGACGGTGGATAATCTCAGGTGATTATGTGCTATATTCAAAGTTTAACATGTCCCATATGAGTTTAAATATTAAGTGACTTTTGTAGCCATACTGAAATCAACAACAGACAGTTTACCTCAGATTTTGAAAATAAACAAAAAAATATATATATAATATAAATATAAAATAAACTGAACTCACTGCGAACCAACGAGTCTATTCCAAAACAGAGATGTTGTCAGTCACTCAGTATGTACATTTAACATAGTTTTCTAAAACTCGTCTCGGGAGGAGGGTGCGAAGGCTTTCCCCTATTTACGATGTCCACCTGCCTATTTCCCAATTATCCTATCAGATCCCTAAATTCGCCCTATAAAATAGCCAGATCCGCTTCCCTTCCTCATTTCGATCATAGTATCCCTCCTCCTTTCTTCTCCTTGGAGGGCTCTCAGGGTTAAGAATCGGCTGTCCGCCTCTCTCCTCTCCCGAGCCCTTAGGGCTATTTACCCTAGAGCTCAGTAGCCCTCCTGAATTGGAAACGTTGCGAGAGCAGTGCACTTTCAGAGAGAGCCCATCCACACGCGCATCTGATTGGCTGTGATATTTGATTGTTGTGTCGCGTGTAGTGTGGACACGGTGTGACATACCTCTGCTTAGCCAGTAAATATGAACTGTTGTTTTGTTTTTTTTTGTGCCCACTTCCCTTTTTGCCTCATATTTATGCGTTAAAATGTTAAACTTCTGGTGCTGCTCACATGGCTATTAAATTTTTTTTTTATTTTTTTTTTATTTCAGTGACATTAATGTACTATATTTTAGTTTGCGTTTATATTTTTAACCACTTTTTTGAGAATATACCTGTAAAATGGAACTGCTAAATCTCGAAAGCTTTGGGGCACAGACTTTAATTTGCTCTCAGATGACAGATTATTGCTGAAGTGAAAAAAAATGGGAACTTAAAGTTTTTAGCCTTAAGTTATAGAAATGTATTATTATGCAAAATGCTCAAATATTATTTTAAAATGTTTACTATGAAATATAAATGTAATGTTTTTAATTTAATATTGTACTCTAAAACTGCATAAAATTCATAATCTAATCAAGCTGTGTTTCAAAACTTTTGGTAAGATTTTATTATACCAAATGATCCCACTAAATGTCATTTATGTAAAATGAGGTAATTTTTCTTTTTACTGTGAACGATAAAACAGTGCAGACAAAAGTTTTTTTTCAGGACCATTTTAACTTTTCAGATCATATCCATGATTTGTGTGTGTGGCAAATGCCAAAACCTCTACCCAGTTGCTTTTTAGGTGAAGTAAAAACAACAAAAAAGTAAAAGTTAAAAGTATGTTCAAAAATGACAATGACAAACCACACCAGAGGGTTAAAGGAATAGTTCACAAAAAAAAAAAAAAGCTGAAAATGTACTCACCCTCAGGAAATGCAAGACGTAAATGAGTTTCTTTGGAACAGATTTGGAGAATTTTATCATCATGTCACTTGCCCACCAATGGATCCTCTGCAGTGATTTGGTGCTGTTGGTTTAGAGTTCAGATAGCTCTGAAAACATTACAATAATCCAAAAGTAATCCACACACAACTTTAGTGAAAGTTAAAAGCATGTTTGTAAAACATTTAGTAATAATACATCAATAACATGTTTTTAGCTTTAAACTGTTGCTTCTGGTTAAAATAAGAGCCCCCTAATCATAATATTGATTATTGAAATACATATGTTAAAAAAATGCCTTATCTGACACAGGAGAGAAAGATGAAGAGATCAAGCACTGGTAACAAGCAAGAAGCAATTTAACCAAAAAAGATTTTGATGTAAGTGGTGGATATGTTGTTATGGATTATGGACTATTTTGGCCAGAAGTAAGGCTTGAAGTTAATATTGCCATGATGGATTATTTTTTTCATTTTTATTTTTTTATACAAACATGCAGCTTTTTTACTCCACTGGACTGGAGTTGTGTGGATTGCTTATGGGTTATTGTGATAGTTTTATCAGCTGTTTGAACTCTTATTCTGACGGCACCCATTCACTGCAGAGGGTCTATTGGCGAGCAAGTGATTTCATGCTTAATTTCTCCAAATTTGTTGTAAATGAGGGGAGTAAATAACACAACTACATCTCTGATGGTCTCAGGGTGAGTCATTTTTTGTTTTTTTTAGATTAGCCCTTAAAGTCTGATCCTCTTTAACATAAGAACATGGTCATCAGACTTTATACTGACACCTGTTGGTGTGTTTGAGCATAAGACAAAAGCATGTTTTGAGTTAATTAATTGTAAATAAATAATAATATAATATACATAAATACCCTGTTAACAAGCACATTTGTCATTCATGATAAGTTATTCTTTAATCTAATTTCTTAGATGAACTGAGTTATGCAACTGGACATATAAGATGTAGGACCACAACCCTAATGTAGAGTAAAATGGCTTTTATGCAAACGTGGTCTTCATTTCCTGCGAACATTTTTTTTAAATATTACTCACTCCTTTTAAAATTACATTAGAGGTGAAAAGTTTTACTCTCAGCATGTCAGAGAGATCCAATCAGCCTCATACTGTTTTGAATACAACCACTGGCTGTATCAGCAGTTCAGATACTTCAGTTACGCAGAATCATTTTTACAGTTACATGCATCAGTGTTGCAAGCAGTTGGATCTAATATTTGAAACCTTTTCATCTTCGAAAGATTCTTTAAATTGCTTGGTGATTAACATGTATAATGTTTTTTTTTTTTTATATCTAGTTGAGGGAAGTCAATTATAAATATTTCTGTGCTAATTTGTTTATTTTTTCATTGAGTTAGATGATGACAAAGTAAAGTTTCTTCATAGAAACTCTAATTCAATATCATTGACTGTTCTCTGTCAGAATTTAAAATTAATTTCCATTTTTTGTACAGTGAACTTGGGTATCACAAGACTACAATGTACTGTATGTAAACAAACTGTAATTTTATATATAGGCTATAATCAGCTAATTTGTAGAATTTTAAAACCGGTTAATCCCTAAACAAGCCAAATCACTAGCAAAAAAAAAATATTAGAGCATTTTGAAGTGTTGAAAAGATTACATTAATTTAATGAGCAACCTACATGCCGCGTTTTTTTAAAAGACAATTTCATTTCTGTTTGTTAAAACAAATTAGCTTAGTAAACCTTGAATTGCATTCCATTTAATTATCTAATTTTGTCTCTTTTGTCTCTTTCTCTTTCTTTACAGGAGCGAAATAGAAATAAACAGTAGGTTTACAGAGATCTCCTTGGTAGAACGTCAACACTAATGATTTAGAACCTTAAATATTGTATAACCTCAAAGGAAGAATGGGGTTCTGACGTATTTTTTCTGCTGAAAACGATGTACGAACACTTAATCACGACAGTGGACTTTTCTGCGTCAACTTCTGATGGATCTGCCCTTACATTCAAGTCTCGCACGAAACGGAAAGAAAATCACTCACGTAAACTGTATCTTAAAGCACTTTCAGCCCTTCTAAAAGCTTCTACCAGTACCCTTAACCGTCATTGGACATCTGTTTGGTATTAACTGACTAACCAGTGTAGTTGGTTCTGAGGATTTCTAATGTATTTGTAGGCTTGTTTTGTCTTTTGTTCGATTGTTCTGGTAAATCATTTACATTTTAGTGCTCATTAAATTTGAGCACACTCAAAGGAGATGAGAATTATGTATCCAAGGAAAGAAAAATCTTTACTTGAATTTACGTGAAGCTGTAAAAAACATAACTGAGGCGCAGAAGCTTGCGTCCCAACTGACTGAATCCCAATCAGAATAATCACGTCCGATATTGTAGACTGCCTCCAGAGTAGCCCTTTCACCATTTGTGTATCAGCATCTATTTCTGTGTACCAAATAATAGTTTCGCAGCTCGGTGTAAAATGACACCAGCCAATGCACTTTTTTTTTTTTTTTCTGTATTTTATTTTCTGTTTTTTCCTGCAATCTTGTCATTCAAAAGTGCATTTGTCATAGGAGAAACCTGCTCAGAAATGCCATAAGTTCCTCTGACGTCCATCGTCCTCAGACGTAACCAGGCCTGGTGTTCAGGAGAACCTCTTTAACGCTTTTTTTTTTTTTTTGGGACTGATCAGGATTCTAATCTGCTGCTAATCAGGATTCAGTCCGAATTCTCCTATAGGTGACTCACTAGCTAAAATAAACATTATCCATGTTTAGCGAAGCCAATGTTTCGAGTTTGTCATTCTTTAATGAGCGTGAAATATTATTAGTATCTTCCAAATTCGTATTGCATGAGAACTTTCAGTTTTGCTGTTTGCAACTATATAATGAGCATTATTCTGAGGCCATGCAAATGAAACAATCTATTTAGGTCTTGATTATATTGATTGAATGAATGATAAAATGAATATTGTTGCTATGGCCTGACATTAAAGTCTGAATGTTGACCCGCTGGGGTATCAGCGGTGCAAGATACCGGTGTACCACCACCACCACCTTCAAAAGACTTGCTCTTCTCAAACATCTGTGAGTAATGCAAAGTAATTACAGTCTCTGCTATTTCCTGTTTGTTCACTGGAAGCTGCCTTCTCCACAGACCACTCTAGGCTGTTCTTGCTCCAGGAGGTTGTTGGTAAGAAGAACTGGACCCATTGATGGAATAGGCATCACATCTGGGTTCACGTTCTATGGTCGAAATCAGCAGGGAGATGGCACTGCTGCAAAAAGAGACACCCTCCTTTCCCTTCTTCTGTGTGCTTTGGTTTAAGGCCATGTTTGTATAGGTTACTGTAAATCAATGCTTCTTAATGATGCTGATGCTAATTGAGGTATGATGTGATTAATTAATCTGATTTGAAAAATAAATATAGATTTATGGAAATGGATTCTGAAAACTGTCTTGACTGCAGTAGGTTTGGTTTTTTTAAACCGCATGGCAGCACCATCTGGGGCCCTTTTCATAAAACATGTTTACCAAATAAGACCGCTTTATTTTAGTTAGTATGACTTATTGTCAGTTAGTTTGGTAGAAATTAAGTCAGACTACCTGACATAAGCCTGGCTTCTTTGGTAAACTTGTTTAATGAAACATTAAATGTTATATTTAAATAAGAATTTTTGGAGTTTTAAATCTAATATATATATATATATATATATACATATTATTACATAAACATATTATTACATATTATATTACGTTTTATATAGTACAAAATATTGTATTTTAGCAGGAGTTATAGTGTTTAATGGCTCATCCGTTAGGTGGCGCTATTGCCTAATACATTTCTGGCTGAAGCACTGTTGTAAAAGCTGCTGTAAAAAAACTATTTGGTTTTTCTTTTTTCTTTTTAATCCCCCCACTTTACTAAATAATTTGAAATCTGTTGAGATGAACAGAAAGGAATTAACTATATAATAAAATGACTGTGCCAAGCTTTAATTATCCCAGTATATGGGCAAATAAATTAATGTAAAATAAAAAGCAAATAATTAAAAATATGATGTAATTTTTTTGTTTTAAAAATCAACCCAGAATCTGGACAAATACATCAATATAAACTAAAAAGTATTCAAATATATTATTATATTAATAAAATAAGAATACCTAATGCCTCAGTGGTGAGGCATGTATTATTAATAGCCTATAATTATTTATATACTTGTATAAATACAAATATTATTATAATTTGCTATAACTTATTATTAATATAATTTATGTAAACATATTTAATGATAGCCTATAATCAAATATCCTAACATGCTTTAAATGCTAAGTAACACAGTATAAAGACAAATGAAATCATATTATTTCCTCTCAGGTTATTTTTTGAATTGTGATTTGTTGAATAGTGACAGTTTGTTTCTTTTATATTTTATTTATATACTGTTTATTTAAGAAAATGGGCTGCAATTAAAACCAGTGGTCAACTAGATTGCCTTATTAAATATTACAAAAATATATGTTTTGTGTGCATGTTACAAAAGAGCAACACCAGTAAAAAGAAAATGATATAAAATAGATTCTGTTCAACTGGAAGAATATAATGGCAAGCAAGGATGAGTGTGCAGCTACATGAACTGTGTGACAAGGTCTTATGTCATTTCAGTGGAAAAGGCAGAGCTCTCGCCCAGAGGCCTCTTCATCTTTAATCAGGCAATTACTGCATGAACATGGCACTTGTTGTCCAATCTGCACCTTTGTAAAGTCAATTAATGGTGGCTTGCCAAGAGAATCTCTTTGCATGACAGAAGAAATTCCTCTTCGCCTGGTGCTGTAGAAATGTTGTAATTACTAAGATGGGGGCTTTAAATTAAGACTTTACCATGTTCGCCACATATGTATCAGTACATCCATCTGGCTCAAACTGCTAAACGTTTTCTTTTACCTTTTTCCTTTTTTTTTTAGGTGAGTTTGTACAACACAGGCTATGCTATTAATAACCTTTGCTGCACTCCCTCTAATTGCTAGTTTGGCTCACAGGCATGAAAAGAACAAAGGCTGAATATGCAAATGATGGTTTTTATTTCATCAGCCCTTGTGCTGGCTTGGGGTTTCCTGGCCCTTGTTTTTGAGAAGTCGGATCAGATCACAACAGGCCTTTTGAACAAAACATACATCTCAGATCAATCACAGCAAATCAACAGACTATGCCATGTATGCGTACATAAAAAGCACTTTGAGAATGTAAACGCACCTGTAGAACATTGGCCGTTTTCTGGAGTGCATCTTCTTGATCTGAGCGCTGCAAATGATTGCCAGTGACCTTTTATGAAGTGCTCAGCTTTCACATTTTCTATTTTCCCTCTCCTCACCTCCTGCTGTATGTTTCACAAATTTAAACAGTCATAATGTGGCATCGACTCATCTTTGAAACAGTAAGTTGTACTGTGACATACTTCACTTTAGCGCTGGTTTACATATTTATAATGCATTTAATTGTATCATCCATCCTAAAGGGTAAAGCTGCAGTCAAGACTTTAGTATTTTATCATGATGGACAAACCAAGTGAGTGATTTTAATCTTTTTTTATCGGGAGGATCTGATTCATTCTGATGCAGTTGAATGGTGTTCTGTTATTCTACAGATGTTCCTTTCGAAGGCTCAGCATAGCCAATTATGAAGAGATGAGAGCCACAGCCAAAGGCCTTTGATTCTGCTCTCTTTGAAGCAACTGTCGTATTTAACTGCCGAGAAATGGCTGAGAGCAAGGTTAGGTTAGGCTGAAGCTTTATAGGACGATGCCTGTTGAAAAATTATTTTACTTATCCATCTGATAGGGCTTTGCATGCCCAAAAACAAACAAAGAAAAAAACGAATGATGTTTAGTGTTATCCTAAAAGCATTTCCTTTAAATGCATGAAAATTCTATGTTTTCTGCATCAGTATATATTCCTATACCTACATATATTAGCTTAGCGTATTAGGATATATATTTACATATGCATAATAAACACAGTACACACATACATTACCTAAAAAACTCTTCTAAGCACTCTTCAGGACTTTGATGAATATAAATCATTAAAAAAATCTTTTGCAACATTAAAATGTCTTTGCTGTCACATTTGATCAAAAGAAAACATCCTTGCTTTGTATTATTTATTTATTTATGTGAATTTGTATTATTATTGTTTTTTTATTTTAGTGTATCTATATACAAAGCCTGGAATTTTTATATAGAATTTTATTCATTTACTATTTACAATTTATATAAAAATATAATATATAAATATAACAATCAACTCAGAAGAGAAAACCAGAATTATCCTGAAATGTAAAAAGAAGAAATAATCTTCACAAAACAGACACTTGGAGGGGCTTGAACCTTCTCTCATCTGACTTCCCCTCTAGGACCTAATGGAGATTAAAGGCCATTAAAGGCTCTTTGCTGCATGTGCAGTTTCTATTGATCCCATCGACTCAGCTTGTTTTAGCCAATGATCCGATTACAACTGTTGTCACCCCTCCCCTGGCCCTCTTCCTTCTGTCCCCTGCTAAAGTTCTCCGTTATACCATAGAACCATATGCTGACATGTGCATTTCCTAAAGCTCCACACCAGGACTGAGGCAGAACAAGCCTGGACTGCAACTCTACCACACTAGATTATGACAGGTCTGTGTTAAGAAGCCCAGCAAACAGACAGCCTTGACTGCTAAGAGAATGTGATAATCGCCAAGAAGACAATGTGAAGTTTGACAGGACCTCTGGATCGAAAGACGCCCGAGGGGCTGTGTTATGGAATCGCTCCAGTTAATAACATTGACAGAGCTTCTTATGAATCTGTTTGGATTTCATTTACACAGCGTCCCAGAGTTCTTTATAGTTCTCTGTGTTTTCTGTCTCTTTCTGAGCTGAAGGTTCACAATATAGCAATTTTGTCCAGAATTTCATGAGCAGCTGGTTTCAATACCAGAACAGCAACCTTACTCTAATAACAAATAATTTAGAGTGGCAGAAATTAAACCTACAGATACAAAAAGTAACAATATAATCAATACATTACAATAATTAAAGGGACAAGCTATAATTAAAAGTATAGCATTTAAAGTACAGTAATATAATGAATTAATGTAATTAATAAAATAACCAGAAGTAAATATTTTTTACTTATTTAAAAGCAATGTGGGGTTTTGAATGAATGAACAATCTCAACAAAGTGACAGTATCCAAATAAGCAAATTAACATGAAATACAATAAAAAATATTTAGATAGAGTTTAGAATTTACAGTAAAGGTACTTATTTCTGTGTCATTTAAATGAATCGTTTCAAACAAAGAGATTCTCTAGAATGAATCGAGAGAGGGGTTCATTCAGGGTGAACTGATACACTAGAATCAAATAGAGATTTTAGTGTGTGTTTTGATAATAACAAAGTTTCGGGAGGAGTGCTGTACAAATTAATCGCGGCTGGCGTTGCATCATCTAATCAATCTTCTTGTTACGAATACCCAATCAAATCCTTTCTACCCACTATAAATAACCTAATTCCCCTACATCCGCATCTCACCTTTTGTGCATCCCCCCACACTCCCCCACCCCCTCTCCCCGGACAGCACACCAAATTTGCTATTATCCATTCTATTAATGAGGAAGCGCGAACTCGTGAAACAATAAATATGTGAGAGAGGACCATTCAGGATAAACTGAATCTCTAGAATGAATCAGTCATTTACTATATAAGAGAGAGGTCTGTTCAGAATCAACTGATTCGCTTCAAATGAATCAGATATTTGAACTAGATATGAGAAAAGAACTGGGGTGAACTATACCACAAATACAATGGGATAAGTTATATGCTAAAGTTTAATACTTAAGGTTAAGTGTTAGGCCGTGTCCTAAGGTGTGCATGTCTCCTATCTATTCATCAGGGACAGAATTACAGACTGCTCTCTGTCTGGACCTGAAGGTTGGATCTCATTGTAGCATTCTAGTCTTTATAGTGCTCATATAAGCTTTTCTGAAGAAAAGCGTGACAGAACTGGGTCTTATTCCACAGAGTGGATGGTGTTGGTGATTACTGCACTCTGTCTCTCCCATCCTTTTGGTTTTTATTCTCTAATCTGTCACATAACACATGATTGACAGATCCAGGACAAACAAACAGCGTGCCAAATAAACCCAAAAGATTGAGAGAGAAAAAAATCTTCAAAGTTCTCAGAACTTCAGAACAGCTGAATTTCTGTTAAGTTCCACGTCTCAGCAGTGGCTGCCGGTAAAGAATTTACCACAAAGGGTCACTTCCCAAGTTTCACCACAATAGGATTTATCATAAAGTAATTTGGCAGAAACTGAACCTCAATGCTTAGAACGGTGTCAAGTTTAAAGATTTCGGCAGAAGCTTTAATGATTCAGATTTCTTAAAGATTCCAGAGATATGAGATGCTGACAAATCTCATAATGTGCATCCCTAACTACAGCTGTGCTGTTTGTTTTAATTCACTAAAAAAGAACCAGTTCACAGGAGACATTCATACTGTGATTAGACTAGAGTGCAAGCTGGTTAACTCATCATTGTGCTGAGGTTGTATTTTGCTGAGATAAATCATAAACAACTACTTAGAATCTCAGCCAAAAAGACTCCTTCATTTAGGAATCACCTACATGTGGCGATTTGTGTGTTTGATTTACTAATATAATAAACTCAGGAATATATCCTTCAGAAATCCTACAACACTAGCAGAGCTGATAAGTAGCTGATCTGAATATTTTTTCTCACTGTGTGTATGTTTATATCAATTTAGTGCAATATTTAAATCAATGCGAAAAACGTAATCTAAAAAATCTAAAGTAAAAAAATCTAAAAGTAATCTGATTACATTACCTAAATTGTATGATGTAATGGATTATGTTACTAATTACATTTTTTGTCATGTAATTTGGAATCAGTAACATATTACAATTTGTAAGTAATCTACCCACCTCTACATTGGTTGTGCTATGTTTTTGATTCACTAAAAAGAACTAAATCCTTAAAAAGATTAATTCAAGAATACGACTACACTGGTTGTCCTTTATGTGTCACAGCATCAAAAAGAATAACCTAATCAGCCATTCTGTAAACTGGCTGCACTATACTTAGTAACATTTTTGTAGGCTTTAACCTAAGTGTAAGAAGGCAGAATTGAAGTAAATTACGTAGGTCTAAATACTGAAATATTCAACAGGGACAGTGATGTAGGAATATGTAAATGGATATAAGCACTACAGTTCTTATTCCTGTGCAGAGGTTGTTGAATGAACTGATGAATGACAGTCTGTCAAATATGAATGGATAGCTCATCAGATGTGTATGAATATGTGTTGTGGGCAGATGGTCACAAAGACAAAGAAGGTCATATCAGGTAAAGAAATGTGGCAGTTGTTCTGTCCTGAATACTAACGCGTGTGTAGACGCCACAGCCTAAAGTGTTATATAACCATATTTTCCAAATTGTGGAGCATGTGTTAGTGTTTTTTAGCACTGAAAAAGCAGTTTTCACTTACTCTTGTCAAAAACAAGCTAGAACACAGAGGGGGTGTGGTTGGTCCTTGTGTTTTATTTTGTATTGGATGAACTCTTTGGCACGGAGGCACTCAGCACTGCAATTACATCACAGAGGAGGGCAGCCGGCACAGCTCACATTAATATTCATGCCAGAGCTGAAGGTAGAATGGGCACCTTTGATTCGCTGGGATCTGAGCCTCGCTATGCATGACGGACGGCTGCAGACACAGAGTGCATATAATGGCTTTCTGCTTCAGGACAGGACCCGTGTTTATCCTCCGATCGGGAAGGATCAAAGAGCTACACACACACCGCTAGCAGGCAGAAAGTGATGCAAGTGATTGGGGATGAGGAGGGCTGTATGAAAGAGAGAGTGAGGGATTTCACTGGCCGTTAATGAACAAAGCAGATGCAAGATATGTTGCTTACTAGAGTGTGTATTTAATATGATGTGCCGCATGGTTTTATTAGCCTGCTAATAAATTAAATAAGCTAATTGGCTATCTCACCCACATGAATGGGTCAAGACCTTTTTAAGCCAGCTAAAAAATGTCTTCCAGGAATTTCTTGCTAACATTCCCATATACTGTAGGACAATGTTATTTATGCACAAATAATGTTCTCACAACACTCAAAACGTCCAGTTTCTAAATTATTGTGTGTGTGTTACGCAAACAAAAAGGCAGCATTCCATTTTATAATTTTCCAGACATATTGGGAATGTTCTCTCAGTCTGAACATCTAAAACAAGCAGAAACATAATGGTGTGATGTATGAATACATATGTATTTTTTGCGCTAATTAGATGAATTAATTTAGAAAAAACCTTGCTAGAATGTCTGAGAATATTTCTTGTTTGTTCACTTGTTTGAATCTTACTCTACTTGAAAATAATATGTTTTAATTTTTCAGATTATTCTAATTTACACAAAAACGAGAATTACCCCATTATTTGCTCTGTTCTAGATGTATAGAACTTTTTTCTTTCAGATGAATACAATCATAGTTATATTATAAAAATGCCCTGACTCTTCCAAGCTTCATAAGGGCAATGAATGGCAATGAATGAGATTTGAAGCCTAAAAAGTGCATCCATCCATAAAAAGTACCCCACACAGCTACAGTGGGTTAATAACGGCTTTCTGAAGCGAAGCAATGAGTATGTGTAAGAAAAAAGTAATCCGCTTGAATGCCACTCTCTTATGAACATGATTATCGATTATGGTCTACAAAGCTTTAAATATGGCTTTAACTCTGA
>JAUMHI010000031.1:2104693-2126914 GCA_032359435.1 Enteromius unitaeniatus
CCGCTTGAATGCCACTCTCTTATGAACATGATTATCGATTATGGTCTACAAAGCTTTAAATATGGCTTTAACTCTGATTTTATTCATCTGAATGAAGAAAGTTAAAAACACATAGGATGGCTTGAGGGTGAGTAAATCATGTGGTAATTTCCATTTTGGGTGAACTATCCCTTTAAAACACTGACAAATCAGATTTTTTTTTTTTTAATCGTTGTCATGTGATTATTTCCATGGCATTTAGAATTTGCCTTTCAAATGAATATCGACATATTCTGTAACATATTCTCTGTATATTTGCCAGTTTAATCCTCCCTCTGCAGTTATGGTGAAAGTGCTAGATCTTGACCAATAGAGGTCCCCCTTGCTTTGAAGCCGGTTACTGAGCTTCTGCTAGTAGTAGTTTCTGCTCTCCAACAAGCACTCAAGGCCAGTTGTGATGCACTGACTCGATCACTAGAGGTGTACCCTTGATTTCAAGGCAACACTATATGGTCTGATATAGCACTACAACCGATATATCCTCCTTAATAGAGTGCAGAAGAAATGTAAACATAAAAACCTGTAAAGTAAAGCACATTTCTAGAGGTCAACAAAAGCAAGTCAGACGACATTGTTAAAACCGAACGGAAGCAGAGTGTCATTTTATCCAGAAACTGAAATCAAAACACATTGTAGTGATCAAATTGCATTGTGCGTGTGTGAGCAGATGAAGGAATGCTGCAGCACCACAGTGTGTGTGCGTGTGTGTTTCATTAGTGATTCGTCTTGTCCTAATTACTGTAAAATGAACAAGACTCCATCTGGCTCCAATAACACTTAATAGCAAATATTTAATCTAATCAAAATATGCAGCGTGAGAGGGGGACATGTTTTAACAGACTGCTCATTTCATGTTTTTACACAAGACTTGATATACTTCAAGACCACATCTGCTTTTTGGCTCATTAATAAGGGTAATTTTATCAGGCAAGGACCCTTTGAGAACCATCTTAGGCAAAATTATAAAATTAAATAAAATCTTTCAAAATTATAAGATTGGAATGGTGCACACAATTTATATATACTGAGAGTACAGTTCCTACTGTATCTATCTATCTATATATATATATATATATATATATACACACACACACACACACACACGCACATATGTGACCCTGGACCACAAAGCATGTATTAGTTCAAGGTGATATATTTCAAAATGAATACAAACATTTCTCATCAAAATCTGTGCTATGTTGCCTATGCTTGTGTTTCTTTTTTTATATCTGTTAAAAAAGTTGACACTTTACTGAAGCATAACTGAGAGCTCCATTAATTCTGACATGAATTCTAGCCATGACAGAGCAACCTCTGAGGAATAAAATTGTCCTCTGAGAATACATTCTTCACTGAATGGCCACTAATGCCCAAAAGCCATTCAAAGGATTTTTGGATTACCAATGTGGGAATACTACTATTACAGTAATATCCAAGGAGTTACCCTCATATTTACATTCACACACCCTTAGTCTGTTGTGGAAGCACTATACGCTGAGTCCTGATTTATAGCCACGCAAGAGAGTAAGAGGCAGAGTGTTTACAGAGGCTGTATCGATCCAACGACAGGAAGATTCTGCACGGTTGTGGTTTCACAGCTTCCTGTGTGCTGCCCACTGGAACATAGATCACGCTCTGTGGACTGAGCTTCTGCCTGTCCATTGATTCCAGTCCCTTATTCAATTCATGTTAAGTATTAAACCCACCCCAGTCTTAAATTACCAACACAGTCAATGCTCTTTAAGAAGAGTGCTTGATTTGGAAGGCAAAACCTCAAGGGCCTTGCCTTAAATGAAAAGAACTACTGTCAAATAAACATATAGGAGCAGCCCAGTCGCACGTTTTTTTTTCCCACGAATAGATGCATCCAATGGAATCCTAGTTTTGCTGGACTAAAAAATTGCTGGATGAAAATAATGAAATAATCATGTCCCTGACACAAATAAATAAAATAAATGCTAATTTTGTGATATAGTCACGACCTGTCGTGTGACTGGGTTGATAGGAGAGCTTTGCTGGATGTTTAAAAAAAACACTTTGTGATATGCAATTTCAAGTTTATATAGTACACTAATTCAAGCCAAAATGTCTTTGCGTACCCTTATGTTGTTTGAAATCTGTGTAACTTCATCCACAAAAGAAAGAATTTTAGCATAATGTTAAGCGCTTCTCTTTAACGTAATGAAAGTGAATTGGGACTAGAGTCAGCTTGAAAAAATGAGTAACCTTGCTTTACACTATTCACTTTTACTGTGAATAAAATGATACGAGAGGGAGTCAGTGATAACCATATTTATATCTTGGGTGTTCCTATATAACAAAAACATCACTATTTCATAACCAGTGATCTTGTTTTACATGCTGAAACATTTAAAAATAAGCACAAGCGAGGTTAGAAAAAATTGCTTAAAAATTACAACCGGTAATTGCAGCTGTTATCAGTTTATAGTCATTAACTATCAATCAAGAGAAATAAAATCATTGACCACATCTCCCCTAAATACACACACACACACACACGTATGCCCTAACAGCACATGAACACACAAAAATACACACTACCATTTACATATTGTCAGCAGCCATCTGCTGTAAATGATGGGCAATTAACTCAGTGGCTTTGTCTCTCCTCTCACTGTTTGGTTGACATGTATGGACGTTTTCAGAGAATATATGTGGGTGAGATAACAAGCAAGATAAAATGATGGAAAAACAGAGATACAGGGGAGAGGAAATGATGAAGAGAGATAACAGGGTCAAAAAGTCTGAGGCCACACTGAAAATCTGGCATTCTAATTTAAAACAGGATTTTGAGAAGATATAAATAAACAAATAAATATTATGATATTAAATGAACAAGACACAGTCTGTTGCATGAGTATGTGTGTGTGTTATTCCCAAATGTGAACTAAATCTGTAAATGTGAACTTTCTTTTGGGGACATGTGATATCCACAAAGCAAGTAAGATGTAAAAAGTCAAAAGTAAATATTTTTACTCTAATCTGCAAAACGTATTTTGAATAAATAAATGCCACACAATCAACGTTGCTGTTTGCGTCACCAATGAAAATGGTTCCAAACATAGCCAAAGTATAATAAATCTTTTTACATCTCAACACAAAATAGTGGCATTCCTGAATAAGTGACTTGTTTTTGAACAAGTCGTTTAAGTAAATGATTTAAAGACTCTCTTTCAAAAATAGTAGCTCCAAAAATATGAATATGTGCTTCTTTGGATAAGACCCTTATAAAAAAATATGTTCTGTGTAATATGCGTGTATAGCATGAATGTAATCTCAGCATACAGATACTGTTCATATGCTACACATATAAAAGCATATGCAGTGTTTAGGAACGAATCTCGTAAAGGATTCAGTAACATTAATTGTTTATTTAACCCCTTAATGATCAAGCATTTGTGAATGAATCAGTTGGTTAAAAGACACAACGACAATTCATAAACACATCTATGTCCTGAATTAATTAAATTGAGTGAGTTAAATTGCTTATATGTAAAGACGGTCACTTATGTAGATTTTCAATGAATCAAATCGTTTATTCACCTATTCAGTGTAAGCTGCAGATGGAGTCACTGAAACCCCCCACCACTAATGCAGTATAATTACCTATATATATAGTCTGTATATCCCCATTTAGATCACTCATAGATTACCATAACCACTCTCTGAACCATTTCTCATCTCATTTACAATTAGCAAAGTTTAAGAGAGTAAGAGAGGGCAAGAAAGAGACGGTGAGAATGACAGCCTAGACTCTATATTTCTCTAAGCACGCTGGAGGTGTTTCCTGCAAGTTTTATGTGGTAATTATACAGTGTAGATGTCTCACCCCTGGGCAAAGGTGAGAGGAACTCACAAGATTAACCATCTTCATAGAGCTGCCCTCTCTCATTCACCTCACACAGCCAGTTTGCTGTCTAATAACACTCTCTCTGACATGGGTTGGAGAGAGGAGCCCTGCCATGTAAAAGGAGGTCACTATCTACGGAAAGGCTGATGGAGGAAATTACCTGCCTAGAGACGCTGAAGAATCACAGATGGCACATTAATCTTTTAGCAATGGGACAAAAAGAGAATGAATACACCATGTGTAAACCCAGGATAATTCAGCCAAGTAGTGCATGCGTGCACACACATTATATATGTTTGTGTGTACCTGCTACATCGTGGGCACTAAATGTCCTCAAAAGGATAGTCAAACCTAAAATTTTACTAGGCTAAATGACTAGGCTGGTCTCCACAAGGGAAAAATAAATTAAAAATGCTAAATGGTGCTTGTCTGAAAGTGTAACAAAGCAAGCAGGTTTCCTGTAAGGGGTAGGTTTAAGGGATAAAAAATATTGTTTGTTCAGAATTAAAGTAACAAAAGTCTATAGAAAGTCCTCACAGAAACAACTGCATGTGTGTGTAAAAGGTTAACAGGCGGCATGAATGTGTGCCACAGTCTCAGCTCCTGCTGTGAGAGCCACACAGAAAGAAACAAACACTGTAATACGACAGTCCAAAACAAACAAACAAACAAACAACATTTTTGTGGTAATGGCTGTGATTAAGAGATAAGCGAAGTAAGAGGGAGATAAAGGCCACCCTCAGTGCTGACCTTCAGAAATGGCACAGCTCTTTCAGTCAGCTGCCGTTCACACACTCCCAGCATGCAGAGTCAGGATTACAGGCGAGAGGTGAGAGCTGCTCTCATTCTGTCACAAACTGCAAAAAGCTCAATATCTAGTCGGTCAGAATTTCTCACAAATGCCTAATTTAGAGTATAATTATTTAGAATGCATCTAATGGCACTATTAAAGTCACTTATTTGTTAAAATTTTTAATTATAACTGTGTTATAAGCAGTTGTTGTATTGTATGGCATATTTCTTTTATGTTCCATAAAGATATTTAGTAAATTTCCTAGTGTATGTATATGTATATATATTTTTGATTAGTAATATGCTTTGCAAGGACTTAACTTAAGGTGATTTTCTCAATATTTCTCAAAATTTTTGCACCCTCAGATACCAGATTTTCACATTTCATATTTAAAAATACCCTTATAAGTGGTTTTGTGCTCCAGGATTACATATGTTCATTTCTTACAAAAATTACAGTATCAATGTCAGAGGCATACGCCTGTCTGCATTGTTGAAAATATGTAAAAAAATAAAATAACATAATGTGTTATAAACACTATATTTAGTCAGATGTGGTACGCACACAATCCCTCTCTAGGCCGTGATTGTGAATTTTTGAAGCAGCCATTTCTCCAGTGATTATACTCCAATCAATATGCTTCCCATGCCAGCACTATTGATCCGCCCAGTCATGTGTGCTCACCACATCTGGAGGAAGCAGGCTGGATTGTTTCAGCATTGCAGCAGATATCAGAGATGCACAATGGATTCCACCTCCCTCTGCCAGTGGACAGAAACTCAGGACTCAGAAACGCCCAAGTGTGTCAGAAACAAATTCCACCTGCCATCGATTTGTGATAGCAGTGCTAAACAAGTCATGTTGCAATCATGTGAGATGTGGTGATGGTATGTGTCGAAATTAATATGTAATGTCAGGAGTCTGGTGGTTTGATTGACAGTTGGAGATATGTGGATATGAATGCGAGAGGTGGGTTGCTCTTTCAGCCGAGAACAAAACGTGGAGGGGGAAAAAAACTGGATCGATTCATTAGCCAAGAGTCAGAGTTCCTGAGAGACAGCAATCTCAAGTGAGTTCTATTGATTTTCTTTTTCAATTATGTAGTGAAAGGTAAATCACAGTCAGTGGCGTTTTAAAATGAGCAGAATAAACACAAACACTGAGTGTGTGAACCTAAAATTACACTAGCAACTAGCACACAGCCATATCACACTCTTTTCAGGCCTGTTATCGATTCTGAGATGTGTCTGTGCTTGTGTGCATTTGTGTGAATCATGTTCATTTGAATACGGGATTCATGTGAAGAAACTGGGGATGTCAATTAAAGGTGTTCTTTCGCTTTAAAATGAAAACTTAAGTTTAAAACTTATTTCACACCCATGGACAATCAAAGATTACTTTGTTTCTTCATTGGACCAGATTTGGAGAAATTTAGCATTTTATCACTTGCTAACCAATATATGCTCTGCAGTGAATGGGTGCCGTCAGAGAGAGAGTACAAACAGCTGATATAAACATCATAACAATCCATAAGTAACTCTAGTCAATCATTAACATCTTGCTTGTAAGAAACCAGTTCATCAAGACATTTTTTAACATCTTCTGTCTAAATATATGATTCCCTTTTTCTAAAAAAATCATTGCATCTGAATCAGAGGAGAATTATGCAAAGATCAAGCACTGTTTATAAACAGAAAGAGTCCACTTGTGTAACAAGCCTTATGGATTATGGAATTATATTTTTGCCCTTTAGTGATGAATTTGTTTCTGCAAAGGATCTATTGGTGAGCAAATGATGTAATGCTACTTTTTTCCAAATCTGTTATGCTCTAGAAACAAATTAATCTACAGTTTGGATGGTCAGAGGGTAAGTTAACTTTATTTAACTTTCATTTAACTATTAGTTTGAGTTTATAGGCTTCAGCAAGGAGAAATGCACGTAATATACAAAAACTAGATCTAAATTACTGAACAATATCAAGGCTCTCTTCATGGGTCACATTGATCCTCAAAAGTATTTGTTAAGCTCTTATGTGTTTATTTTATATGACTTGTGCAAGGCAATAATGAAAATGCCTGCCACAAATATCACTGAAGCATCAGCATTGTTGTGGCAACATTAGAGTGAAAAGAATTGCTCTAAAATGAAGCACTTCATTATGAATTAAACTGCTTTTAAATGCTTTTAATGCCAGAATTCTAATGGGTTCATTTGTGTGTCAGAATGTGTGGGTGGATTCAATAAACAGGTACAGAAAAATGACAGGAAATAGGCTGAGTGTTTGTGAAATGCTAATAAGAATTAAATGAGGACTTCTAGTAATTTTGATAATGATAATAGGTAACACTCAGCCTTTCATTTGTTCCCTTTGTCAGTCAAATAAACACACTAATAGAAGAATAGTTGATTGTTGTCAGTCTGAATATGAAATTGTGTATCTGGAGATTGGGATAATTTTTTGGGGTCAGAATTTAGAAGTTTGATGGATGCATGTTTTCCAATTACCAGGTGATGGCGCTGTTTTCTCTAAACTGGCTAGACTAGGTTTTCCCACATACTGTTTCAGTGAAGGAAGAAGCACACTCAGTGAGTATACTTATAAATGTAATATATATAATTATCTATATATACTATGTACTATATACTAAATAACTGCTCAAATTTAAAATCATTCCTAAATAAGACATTCATATTCATATATATATATACCTTGAATAGAGAAAGAGATTTAGAATTATAATATATTTATTTTTATATTTTATATATATATATATATATATATATATATACCACATATATAAAAATAATACAATTATATTAAATTTAATAATACAAATATAAATCTATTTTTTCTTTTAAATATAAACTTTTTTCTCCTCAGATTAACAAATTTGTTAAATTTCTTAAACTCTAAGTAAACATACTCAAACACACTAACCTGAAGATGAAAACCAACTTTTAAACAATTAAAGAACACTACTGATAATCAAAAATTGTCAATATGTTCCCCGATCCCTCTTAATAAAAAAACAAAACCTTGTACGTCGTCCCATTTGGAGGTGAGATGAACTATGTCTTGTGGTTCAGACTGCTGCTCTCACCCTCATTTTTCCCCCAGAGACCGAGCCTAGCTTTCCACGTGATCACACCATGCTCAGTTAATTCCTGCAGCCGACACTGTAGCCTTCATGCTGGATGGATCCCCGCAGAGGCCTTGGCCCCAAACGAGCCACAGGAGCCTTGTGCCGAATACAGTGACAGCATGGAGCGTGCCTCTTTTCCAAGGTCACATGGAGGACAGTGCAGAACGGATGACATACGACCACCGTTTCCCTGACTCAAGATAGAAATGGATAAAAAGTGGCGAACAAATAAAGAAGAGAAAGTGAGAGAGAAAACTGCTTTGCAAACATCTAACCAGAAAGGAAAGAGCACTACTGGGGAAGCCCAGAAATAGACTGGGTAATGTTTCAGTGCAGTGGCCTGACCCCTGCATTGCAAGTGAAATTCATGAAAGCAGCAGGAGCTAAATATCAGTTTCTCTGCTTCTGTCTCACATCAATACGCTCATGTCTGGGGAAGAGGAAAGAGGAGGCAGGGTTTCTAAAATGCACGTAGATGCGACTTCCTGTGATTTTCATTACAGGATGATATTTAGTAAACATTTATGAAAATGATATCTGAAATGTGAGCTCTAAATCATACGTGAGGAATGCATGGCTGTGTTTCGAATGCAGACAAGAATACTGTATTTGTATGTGCATCTGTGGATTTCAGCACCTGCTGTTGGACAGCTCCCTCCCCCTTACTAGGGTTATTATAGGCATCTCACTCACTCATTAACACACACACTCAAACATAGTAAAACTCTATCAGCATAACAGATGCAAATTTGTTAATATACTGCAAATGGCATGTGTGTGTGTGTTCGCTTGTTGCTTTGATGGATAATGCTGCGTTTCTCTCCCAGGTTCGGACATCTGTCCACACAGCTGCTGTAGCTGTTCTACTGTACTCCATTATCAAAGTTTAATAGTGTTTGTCAAATCTCTCTCTGTCTCATTTTCAAAGCCAGCACACTGAAAGGCATTGCATCAACCTTTAAATGACAATATGCTGGAGTATTACGGCTTATTACATGGCTCTATAAAATACTTGATTCTAACTGGTCTTCAGCAGGTTGATATTTTGCGGTCATTCAAGCTGTATCCACCTAAATTTTAATGTTGGAGTAGACATAATTGGTATGTACAAACCTTCCGGTGTCATTCACTCCCAGTTATTTTTAACAGTACAAACCAGCTCCTCATGCTGCTTGATATTGCAAACTGGGAATGTGAATTGTGGAAAAAAAGTTCAGGTCAAATAAATACCTAATATGTTTGTATTCATTAGTGTTGGGCAACGATTAATCGTGATCAATTACATCCACAATAAAAGTTTTTGTGTACATAATATATGTGTGTACTGTTTATATTAATATGTATATTTAAAGACACACACATACAGTATATATTTACAAAATATGTATGTGTATATAAATATTAATAGAATTTATTTTGTATGTAAATATATTTCAAATATAAGCATAAAATGTTTTTATACATGCGTTTGTATTTGTTACATATAAATAATAAATATACCCAGTACACATACATATATTATGTAAAAAAAACACTTTTATTTTCGATGTGATTAATCACAATTAAGTATTATTAATTATCAAAAAAGCTCTGTAAAAATAAAATTGACAAAATCATCAAAATCTGACTGAACTCCTTGATATATGATTAGAACTATCCCTGAATAAGAAACAGGCTTTTACTGCTCCTTTTATAAGTGCATGATCCTGAATGAATGCTATCTAATCTGTTTAGAGCTATCTGGTTGTCTCGCTGTGATTAAGTAATCACATACTGCTGCAGCAGAGATATATCCAGGCATAAAATATGCTATCCTGGTTTATGACTGGCATCTTACTTGGCAAGCTTTTGGAAACCACCTCAACAAATAACATACATATACAATAATTTATGATATGTACGAGAAAGCACTAAATAAATACATTAATAATATATTAAAAAGGAGATTAAGCATTACATAAATCAATAATATACATCAACATGGCATATTTTCACAACCACACTAATGCCATTACTTCCTACAAAGTCAAACAAAATCATCCATAATGAGAATCTCTACACACATTTCTACACAAATGCAGAAGAAATTTAGCTGTTTATGTACTATACAAATGTCTTTGCGGTATTGGTAATTTCAAAGATAGACAGGACAGGTAAAATCTACAGTAAAATTGTACATTTCTGACAAAATGTGTCCACGTTAATGAAAGACATTAGCTTTGTTCATCTAGCAGGAAAAAATAATATTTAAACGCTGTTCATATACATTAAAACGCTCTCTTCACCCTAAAACTGTGAAACACTCTTAAAGGACACACTTTAAAGTCTGCTGAAATTTCACTCTAATCTAGCCTTTTTTAAACACCATTGTAACATTCTCTCGTACATCAAAACATAATAATTAAAATCTGCCGGAAGGTAAAACTTAATGAATCAAAAATAAAGGACAAGTAGGTTTCCATAGAAACATGTATAATTATGATAATTAAGCCGCCATGAATGTTGAATTCATCCGAATTAGGTAAATATGCAGACAAAGGCAGATAAAGAATAACAATCCTCTTTGACGTTTTTTTTTTGGTGTGTACTTGAAGCTTTACCTGTTTATGGAATCTATCTGATAGACACAAGCTCTTCTGCTTTCAGACATTGTAAGGACAAAGGACCCTAGAATTATCATAGCCTACTCTAATTTTTTTCTCATGAATATTCATGCCACCATGTCATTATGCTGCCATAAATCTTTTTTTTCTTTTTTTTTTTTTCTCTAGTTTAAGTCTACAGTTCTGACCTCTCCAAATCACTAGCGCTCCCAATCATGAGTAATACATTATTCAGGACCTACACTGATTGTCTAAACAACATCATCTAAGCAAAAAAAGCCATTTAATGAAAAAGTTTTTTGCACCAACATGATGAATGAGTACATAGCACAACTTGTAGAAATTGTTTCTTAATTCAAGCATGACGAATGATGAAAAATTAGTTAAATTGGACTATTTAAACCAGAAAGAAATTAAGTTTATAAATGCATAAATGCTATTTAGGTTTAGATTTTACTTTTGTGATTGACATCAAGTCTGTTAACTGCACTATATTGTTGAAGTCTCATACAAAAACATAGTATTCATAAAACTGATAACTTAGCAACTGATAACTTAGCAAAAAAACAAAAAACGGTTCTGCATTGATAGGGTTGATCTGCATTCTGATTTGGTTTCACACCGTCTTTTGCATATGTCATCCATGCTGGGGGTGAAAACTTTTGAAACAGGATGAAGATTTGTACATTTTCCTTAGATTGTTTACATTTTATTTTGTTTTCATTTAGTACTGCCCTTCAGAAGCTACAGAACATACTTACATGTTTCCCATAAGACAAAATTAGAAAAATTCCCCCTGATCTTCAAATTAAAATTGAAATTACCCCCCAAAAAGACATGGATCATCTAAGAAACAAATACGGTATGCTAGGAAGTGTGTATAAACTGTTTTGAATAAATCCAGCTATTATGCGGACTATATGCAAACATCTTGTATGTGAAATACCTTATTCAGGACAGTACTAAACAACTATTAACATATATCTTTACCATAACTAATATTTCAGGTGAAGGCGCTCTGCACAATGTCTAGGTTTAATTTTTTCTAAGGTTATTTCTGCGATTTATCAAAGGTTATTTTAAGCCATTACTCTGAAGTACCGATCAATACTCTATTCACATCAAATGCAAAAAGGCAGCCTCAAAAGGACCAATTTCACCAGCGATGGGGAAAACTAAATGGTTTGGCGACTATTGGAAAATTGACTTGCTCAATTGACAGCTGCCAAGCAATTTTAAAATCATGAGGGCTTGAAAAACAAGACAATCCACTAACATTAATGCCAACAAATTCAAATGCACATACAAGGATATAATGAAATTGCAAATCATCATACAATATTGTTATGAGAACCAGCACTTCCTATTGTGCAAAGCATGTTAGTAGGCTAATATTCCACTCCAGCTTTAAAGAGTATGTAGATATCTGTGCTTAATTGAAAGCTATTATCATAATGCACCACACCTTGTGTTATTCATATTCAAATAGCCTCATTTGAACAAATTACGACATACACCCCCCTGAGTGATTGCAAAATGTGGCAGGAACAGGGGATCACTGCTTTAAATTACTGCTGTGATGACACAGGGGTCCATCTCACATATAAGTTTCCATTGTTAGATTTGCAAATGAGCGTGTTGAGTATTTAAGATTTAAAATGAGATGAAGTGATTGGTTGTTTCAATCCAAACAATTGGGCACCACATTTGTGGAGTTTTGTCAGAGAACATTTGACAAATTAAAGGTGAATGATAAAACTATTGTGGGAAAATAAATTAGAAATTAAAACACAGGTTCCACCTCATGGGATACAATATCCTCAATTCGCAGAAGTAATCAGATTGGCAGATGTGTCATCTACTGATGGAAAAACCACATGTGGCTCTTTTTGACCAGGTTCCATTTGCTTTTCAAATTATGTGAATTAAAACAGAGGATCTACTTCTAAGCACAAGCTTGTGAATCTCCAGGAAATCTCACACTTTCTGCAGTGCAGTTGTGGTGAAGTGACACCTGGCTGTAGCTGTGTCTGATTAGCTCAGTTCTCCAGAATAATTTCTTCCAGAGAGTTGTCTTTTTTACCTTAAGCACTCCACCATATCTTCAAGAGATTTCATCTGTTCCTGAAGTGTTCCTGCAATTCAAACTGCTTCTGTGTTTTCTTTAACTAAGATTTAGATTTTGATATTGGTTTTGAGATTGTTATGATTTCTGGGGAAAAGAGTCCAGTCTTTAATGTGATATTTTGGTCTATTAATGCAAATAAGTTGCTTGATATTGATTGACTGATTGACTAATTGACTGATTGATTGATTCATTGAATTCATCTTTTTATCTGTAAAAACCACATATTGATTGACAGATTGATTCATTAATTTGTTCATTTATTTCATTTATATTATAATCTGTAAAAACCGCATTAACTGACTGAATGGTTGATTAAATAGCCCATCTCTTCTCAACTAGCCTCACAATTTGACATCATTCATGTTGCAGGGCACTGAAATGTATTACTTAGAAATGTGTTAATAGTATGGCACTATTAAAAATTCATCATTTAAAAGTATGTCACTAAGGAAATCTGAAATCTTATCTTATTTGAGTTCATATTTAAAAAGGTGTATTTCACCTAAAAGTCATAAACAAATGTAATTTATATTAGCTATTAAATAAAGAGTTAATCATTATTTAAATATGAAGATACTGCATAATTATACTGATAATTATAATGTTTTGCATCATAAAGCTTCACCATCTATTCAAAGGCTTGGCACACCATAAATATTCACATTTGATATGAAACATGATGTAAAAATGGTAAATGTGAACACTACAAAACATTTATTTTATGAAAATAAAAAAAAATCCAAAAATCTGACATCTGCTTGGGCGAGTTATTCAGACTTGATTTCAGAGAATATGAAAAAAGTAATTTTTCTCATCCATTTAGCAAACAGTTTTTTGTTTCCTGTTTTAATCATAAATTAAGACAATTTAGTGAGGTTTATGCTTAAACAAGATTTTTAACAACCAATTTGCAAACACAATGTAAGAAAAATTTACTTAATATGGGATACATTATTCAATAACAAATCTTAATCTTTAAGTATTTTGCGTCTCATGTAAATGCATCTTGGTTTTACAACGTTCAGATGTTTTACTGAAACATATCTAGGCCTTTTCTATGTCTCATAAATGGTTCTGGAGTATATGCACATACTATAATATATCATAAAATGAGCCAAACCCAAGTGCATGTACTGTAGTAGTTATACTGAGCTCTTGATATGGCAAACACATCAAAAGATTGATAGCAACAACAGCTGAATATGTAGAAGAAGCTGTTTTGTGCCCTGCAATTGCACAAAGGCAGGACGAAGGATCTTGTCTTTGCTTGGAAGAGAGCGAGCAGCAAGCCACAGAGAACTTCAAACAGTAAACGTGAGAACATCAAATGTCAAGGGATTATGGCTCTGCAAAACCAAGAGCCTAACAGAGAGAGAGAGAGAGAGAAATGAAGAGAGGGAGTGACACGACGAGCAGAACAACAGAGGAAATATCAGCCTCCACATGATGCCAAACCATTGATTGAAATTCAGGTGCTGCTTTCTGCTGCTTATTGGGATTTTACCCCCATTCCCACAAATCTGAAACAAAAGTCATCAGTATTATATATTTAAATGAACGAGGTCTGTTTCAGTTAAAACCAATGTCCATTTGAATCTCTGCATAAATATATACGAGAAGACTGGGGCGTGTTGTCACAGTGGTCTCCCTCACATGTCCACAGGCTTTGACCTGGTTCATAGTTACCTGTGGTTATTTTACTCAAACTGCTGTTACATAGCTCTCTTCCGCAATCTCCAGATGTGAATCCAGGATTGAGCGAGGCTAAATTTATCCACCTGATCTCTGACTGGCCCACTACTACCTTGCCGGAGGACATGTACTGCTCTGCCCAGAGATATTATCACAACTTCACTCCGCAAACACAGATGAAGAGCACATACACTCACAGTATGTGTATCAACCATCCTCTCAGGTAAAGAGGCTAGCTAGCATGTAAGAAATCGTTGTGGGTGTTCATTTTCTTCTGCTGCTGATTGAACCTGTGTGCACATGGTAAAGTCATGGTAAAAAATGATTTGGGTTTGAAAGACAAGATGTTTGTCTCTAGATAGTTTGAAGATGGAGTAATCCCCACTGCGGATCAATATAATAAACTGTGTTTACTGAGGAATGGTGTTGTATTTGCAGATATGAGATCTGGTTCAAAATCTAGTGAGCTGTCCTGCTCTCTATATAGACAGCTGTCTTCTTTTAACATCAATAAGTGACCAATTGAAAATGCAGTAGATCGGTAGAAAGCAACACCACACGAATGTGAGATCTGACTTTGAACTGATTCCAATTGTTTGATGTTAGCATGTTGCTAAACTAACAGTTATACTCTAATAAGCCCAAAATGGCATAACAAATACAAAAACCAGGTGAAATACTTAATTTTGAATGTAGATTAAATCATAAGTGAATGAAACACAATGAAAATACAATGAAATCTTCAGGAGTGAATGGAATCCATTTTAAACATTTAGTCTATAGGGACCTTTTCATAGAAAATTAAAATGGGGCTAGATGTAAGATTACAATGCATTACCATAGTCTTCTGAAAATTAAACATGATTTTATTGTAGTAAAATCATGTGTTTTTGTGTAATAATTACCATTTGTATAACCAGTTTTTACTACAAACACCATAAAGTAAAAGTTAAAGTAGTGTAGCGAAACCATGGTCAATTTGTGGTTACTGTAGTTTAACAATAGTAACCATGGTTTTATGGTTTATTTAAAACCATGGGTAATTTTTTGTAAGGGTGTGACAAGAGGACATATGTGACCCTGGACAACAAAAGCAGTCATAAGGGTCAATTTATCAAAGTTGCAATTTATAAATTATATGAAGTTTGAATAAATTATTTTTCATTGATATATGGTTTGTTAGGATAGGAAGCAATTTGGCTGAGATACAACTATCTGAACATCTGGAATTGCTTTTAAAGTTGTCCTCAGCATTACGTATTACTAATAAAAAATTACGTTTAAATACATTTAGGCTAGTCTTCATAGAACATGATCTTTACTACATATCCTAATGATTTGTTGAATAACAGAAAAATTGGTAATACTTTACAATAAGGTGTCATTTGTTATGTATATATAATGTATTAACTAACATGAACAAACAATGAACAATGAATTAATACATTTATTATTATTTATTCATCTTAATTTATGTTGTTAATTACTATTAACTAATGATCCTTATTGTAAAGTGTTACTGAAAAATCTATAATTTTTGACCCATATATTGTATTTTTGGCTATTGCTACAGATATATCTTACTACTTATGACTGGTTTTGTGGTCCAGGGTCTTATATTTCTTACACCTTGTCCTCCATCAACTCTTTGAAATATATTACCAAAGGTGACAGTTAATTGGTAAAAATGTTTTACAATATACTGCTGTATTTTTGATCAAATAAATGCAGACATGGAGAGCTTAACCCAATCCGACTAAATAAAAATCTTACTGACCCTGAACTTTTGAATGGAAGTGTATAATTTTTAAAACTGTCCTCCCAACAGTTAAATTGTTTTCACATTAGATTAGCTGCATTGCCGTCCATGCACCTCGCCTCCACTCTTTCTCTCCTCTCACCAAGCTCAGCTTCCTCCATTACAAATTCTCAGCTCTGTGCAGGAAAATGGCCGCCCTGCATTTGCTGATGTCACGGGGAATGGAGGCCATCAGGGGGTCAGGGCTCTGGGCTCCGTAATGCGAACGCTTACAGATTAAGATTAAATCTGTGTGGGCACGTTTGCCGGCAGAGCGGCTCTTCGTTATTAATAGTGTGCTTTAATCAGGCACAGTCCCAGGGCTCTGGATCCTGCAGGACCTCCGGCATCTGTCGGCTCCATAGAGATGTGCAGTGGAAATGAGAACACCGTCTTGAGGGGGAAAAAAAAGAAACGATTGCGGCCTGACACCCTGTTCTGTATCTAATCTCCCAACACTACACCATTTACTTTGTTTGGTACATATTATTGTTTGAATTTGAATGCATAGGCTATGGTTTATCAGAGCTGGGAGGAAGTATCACAACTCTCTCTCTCTCTCTGTGACAGGCTGGAGAAGGAGGTGAATGAATTATTAAACTGACTATGAAGTGCTGGGACATTTTCACATTCGCTGTAATGCATGTTGTCCCATTGAGCCCTAGAGATAAACAGTCACCCGGGCTGGCTTGACAAAAATCGACTGTGACTTCCACCTCCCCAGTCAAAACCGGTTTTAGCCTGATTGCAGACACTGCTGCAGCTGGCAATTTCTAGAATAATCTGCAGCTAAGGCTCAGCCCCACCCCCACCAATCCAGAGGCCCCACCCCCACAACCCCTTCTGCATCCTTTATCCCTCCACACCTCCCCCTCTTTCCCCTCTTTCTCTATTGGTATCAATATTATAGACCGGAGCATGCCTCTTTCTGCTGAATCAAAGCTCTTCTGACCACTGCTGACAGAACATGCAAATGAATGGTGACACCAGGGAAGAGAGCGATACTTGCTGAATTTTTGCATCGATTTTGCAATTTCAAAAGATTTCATATATGCATCTAGAATTCGATGTGGACAGCAGAAGTGATGCACCACTTAAAAACCAATAATTATTGTGAAAGGAGTGTCGTTTTGGTTTTTACCTTACATAACTGCATATTTCACTTAGGTTTATGTAAATTCAAATAATTTTCCCCCTAACCAATACACGTGCAGTATTCAGTATTATTTTATTATCATATTAAGATAATATAATTTTTCTTAATATTTAATCTAAGATTATTTTCTTAATATCTTAATAATTTTCTAATTTATTTCAAAGTTATTAACATTTTTATTTCCATTTTTGTTGTTTACATTTTTAGTTGTAAAGACAAACTGAGAAAATATCTGCATTTTGTAAAAGTGTTTATCACTATTATAGTTTTTATTAGTATTAAGATTTTTTTTGTTTCATTTTTAAAACATTTTTTTAATATGATTTTTCTGTTTTCATAGTCATTTCAAAGTTTTAGCAATTTAGTATTTTGTGCTTTTGCCATTTGTATTATTATTTTTATTTATTTTTAATTCATTTTTTAAATTTTATTTGTAAATTAAATTATATAAAAAACAAACTGATGCTTTTATTTTTTATTTAATTTTATTTCAAGTAACAAACATGATATGCTGGTCACAAAACAAACAACGTGTGCAGTTAATTAATGTGGCTGGCCCCTCGTTTCACATTATCAGCGGATCAGACTGAGAAAAGCCTCCTATAAATATTATGAATTTAGTATGAACCAACCTGAGAAAGCAGCTCCTCCCTTGACCCCAGCGGACAAGCGTTATGCCCATCCACCCAGACTTCTGGCACCTCTTCAGCATCTGTTGGAGAATTCTATTTTGCTGTCTGCCTCCGGCTGTGAAAGCACGCCTAAAATCTTCGACATGTTGTCCAAAAGTTATCTACGGAACTGAAACTATCTGCTGAAATCCAAACAGGAACTTCTATCAGTCCTCAGGAACCTAAACTTTGCTATGCACATAATCCCGCAAGGTCGTCCCTTTATCTCCCACCTCATTCAGTTAATAATCTCGAAGACCAACTAGCACTAACTGCCCCTTGCCTCCAAGAACTTAAACTTTTGACTTCCTTCCTCAACCAATGAAATGGCCATTCCTTTTTCTACAACGATTTATTAGCTTTCTCCATTGACATCAAATTGTTTACCGATGCCGGCCCTACCGTAGGTTTCGGTGGATTCTACCATAACCATTGGTTCCACTAAACATGGCCGAACTAGTTACTAATCTCCCCCTTTTCCATCCACAGCACTATTCCATCGTAGTAGCCACCTCCTTATGGGGAAAGGAATGGTCAGCTGCAAGCATTATCATTCATTGTGACAATTATCTCCACACATCCCGGTCGCACAATCAATGCCATGTTCACCCTAGCCTTTTTTGACTTCCTGAGATGTTCAGAATTCACTGTCAACTCTAGTTATGACTCAATAATTCACCCCACCATCTCTGACTTATTAATCCTTGACAATGAGACTATCTTTTTTCATTAAACAAAGCAAAACCAACCAGTTTAAAGAAAGGTCACCATATCTACATTTTCAACCTCCCAACACCCATCCTCCTCTAGTAGACGCTCCTAGCCTTCCTCCTCTTTAAGAAATCCCAGCCTATGTCCCCCTCAGTCCTTCTCTTCATCAACAATTCCAACCCGTATCTCGCTTCTGGTTCCAAAAACACCTCAAAGCAGTAATAGTTAAATTAGTAATACCAACAGCCAATTTTTCCTCCCATTCCTTTAGAATAGGCGCAGCCACTACAACTGCAGAGAAAGGTCTATCCCAACAACAAATCACAACCCTAGGGCGCTGGTCTTCCGGACCAATCCCTAATTAAAAAAATTCTACAAACTTTAACCAGCTCCACCGAAACAGCGCCCCTTTTCCACCTGCAGGGGGCCATCCAAACCAGATCCCGATATACCCTACTAATGATCCCCCCAGCCATATTAAGCCAGCCACTGCAGTGGCCAATCCCAGCAGAAACCCAACTTACCACTGCATTTAACCCACATGCAGCTTCACAGCCTTCCACTGAGGCCAGACCAAGGCAGGGCTCCGCTTCCCCAACCACGGATCTAGTCCACTCACTGTCATTTTTCCCACCCTCCACCACCTCCCCGGCATGCCCAGGCCACAGCTTTACACCCGCAAACACCAACAGCTCCTGCCAACGTCATCTCCACAAATCCAGTCCCACAGTGGCCGCTCCAAGCCAGAGTATTGCACCCACAAGCATGAACCACTCCCGTTGGAGCTCCCCTTACCCCAATTGCCCAGTGGCCCCTCTAAGCTGGAGTATTGCACCCACAAGTACGGACAGCTCCAGCCAAAGCCACCCCCTCAATAATACACTCGAACTAGAGTTTCTCACCCACAAGTACAATTAGCTCCAGCTGAAAACAAGCACAGCTCTTGCACCCGCCAGTATGGATGGCTCCCGCCAGAGATGGTCGCCTATGTACTCTGCTGTTTTCAGCGCACTGAACGAGCTGGAGCATTGCACTCACCAGTGTGGACTGCTCCAGTAAGTGACACTCACACAATTTGCACCCACTGTCTCAGCAGCGGACAGAGACGGTTGAACATATACGTTGCTGTATCTGTGGACTGATCAAACTGGAGCATTGCATCCACCAGTGTGGTCCGCTCCAGTAAGAGACACCCACTTACATCCACATGCACGGCAGCTGACCACAAAAGTCGGAGCTCTTGCACCCTCCAGTGCATCATGATCATGATAGCTGCTGTGCCAAGTAGACTGCCCAACCAGGAGCATTGCACCCACCAGCTGGGACAGCTACTACTGGAGCCATGCACCATCACACTCATTCCACATTCACATACCACATCTTACATAATACATAACCACCCTCTTTTCTACCTCCACTCGTGCTGGATCCCTCCTTCTCTGCTTTGGGAAGCCTCCCCACTACGTATTGGCTGCTGTCCTCAATTATCACCTTTTCGGGAGCATACAGGTATCTGGTTGGAAGCAGAGCTCTGTCTGCTTCTTGCAGACAAGAAGGGTTAAAAACCCAAGTGCTTGAAAGTCCGCCAAGCTCTGAACCCTCTTCCTGGAGAGCATGCCAAACATGCTTAAACCTATTCTATCTTAGATTAATTACAGGTAAGCAAAAACGTGTGAAATAATTTAATAATTATGATCTTGCTCTCTTTCCTTGTAATTCTTCAAAAAATAAAAAATTGTAATGTTTTAATCATTAAAAAAACTAATCTTGCATTAGAATGAGTAAACTCAAAACAGCATATCTGTGCAGCTGTAATGAGTGGTCCACGGAAGGCGAGCATAGTGAGATGAACCCAAGGGCAGTTTATTGACAGTGCAATCCAAAAACCCAAACGACTTGACACGTAGCATGAACAGGCATATAAAGATTTAAAACAGACTTGACATAGACTTGAAACTGTCATGAAACTCATCGACAGTGGATTACAACATTAATACGTGAAAAGCACAAGAACAGACCAATGAACAAATGACATAATGACAAGGACAACCAATGAGAACATGACACAAAGAACAAGGGAACCAATAGCGAAGAGATGTGAGGGCAAGGGAAGCATGAAACAACAGACAGAATCAGATTACAAAATAAAAGACATGACAACAATGAACAGCACAAGCACACCCAAACAAAACCCAAAACCTGTGTTACAGTAGCGTGAAGCCAACTGCACTTTCCTTTAGTTTCCACACATTTTTGTAGGCTTAGCATGGCGTCGGATCAATATTCAGTGCTGATAAAGTCCTGACCTCCTTAATAGATTCTCTTTTGTCAGTCACCACTGACATTCTTGGTGAGGATGGCTAACACGTGAGCCGAGAGCAATGAGAAAACCTTCATTACACTTAATATTATAGCCAAGTCAGTCTTGTTATCTTATGGCTTTGTGTTTTGTTTATTTCCATTCAGGGTTAGTGGATTGTAGGAATTCAATTTCAAGGAACAATAGACTTCCTCGAGATGCTGTTTATGCCTGTGTAAAAAAGTAAAATAGTTATTTTGTTGTAAATAAAGAAGAAAGGCTATTGCCGTTGTGCATGGATGGATTTGAGACATACATTATGCAGTTTACATTTCACCTCACATTATAACAGATGCAATTTTCATTTAGCACAAAGAGAAAGATAGGAGCAGAAAAACTAACAATACGCTCTCTAATTAAAAGGAACCTCTTTAGGGAAATGAGGGAACGTAGTGTTAACAACCTTATGCCTGCGCTAATCACCGTAGGTTATGCATGCGACTAATTATGAACTTGTTATAAGGGCCTCTGCTCATGCCACACGAGAGGGAGCATAACAAGAAGATTCTGAATCCTACTGATGTCTTCATATTATTTTTATCCCACTATTTAGCAAACCGATGTGCTTGTTGAGGATTAAACAGCTTTGTTTGTCATCAGCGTTCAGCAAGGAAAGACATATCACACAAATGAATGCATAATGCGCAAACTAATGCATTAAGCTTAACATGGGCCCTGCTGCAGTGTAACGTTCACTATGGGGATGCGCAGCAATTTCAGAACTTACATGAAAAAAATGTATTGCCTTATGCATTAACAATCGATATATTAAACAATTTAATGCATATTGTAATTATACAAAATAGTATTTGGAATTAATATATTATAATATTTTAATGATACATTGGCACTTTTTATATACTGAAAATATTAAGATGAATTTATAATCACTAGTCCAAATGTCATTTTATTTTCAGTAATAAGCTTCATAATACATTGTGAGGAATGCATATATTATAAGAAATATATAAATAAGTTATTTTATATTTATGTTAAATATATTTATATATAATACAAAATATAATATGTATATAAATGTATATGTATGCAAACATTTCAAAATATATACTTGTATATATATATATATATCTATACACAGAATAAAAATAAACAGAACACATATATTATGTAAACAGAACATTTATTTTTGGATGTGATTCATTTATTTTTTACATATTTATACACTACTGTTCAAAAGTTTTAGAACAGTAAGATATTTAATGGTTTTTAAAGATGTTTCTTCTGCTCATCAAGGC
>JAUMHI010000031.1:2127014-2152185 GCA_032359435.1 Enteromius unitaeniatus
TTTTAACATACAACTCTGTTAACAAACAGAGCACTTCTATGAGGTAGCTTGAACTATCAAGTATAAATAACATAATTCTTTCTTCACTTTTGGACTTTAGTGCAACAGTAAATATATATAAAAAAATTGTGCTATCTAGGCTGTAATGTATATAAAATATATATAAAAATGAATTAAGATGTACCTTTTTAAATTAAGAACAATGCATAAAATGTAAATGTTTTATAAAATGAAAACTGTAGTAGTTTTTCTCTCTCTGTGTATATATAAATATATGTATATATGTTTCAAGATTATTCACAGCATTAATGCAGCATTCCAGGTTACTTTTTGTTTCATTTTGTAATGCAAAAATAAAATAAAATAAAAAAACCACAGGCAAAATGTACACTATTCAGTATGCAAATTAGAATAACTGCATTGCAGTGAACACACAAATTCCCTAAAATACATACGTGACATGATGCAAAAACAGAAGACATGAAAACACAGTATCCTAAAGTCGTAAAGCTGCTTCTTTAATACATTAACATCTTGGGGTTCCTCGGTTGTTAGGGAGAAGTGCCAAATCCTTTACTCACATATTTTCTCTTAAAGGCTGGAAGGTAGATTTATCATTCCACTGAGGTGATCACATTTCTATGAGTCAGACTCAATAAAATGAAAATGTAATAATACCGAGCAGCAAGCAGCAATTCTGCAGCACAGTGTACAGTAGTAACGCTGCACGAAAGGAATGTGTGAATGTGTTTGTGTGTGTAAGAGCCAGAAGACAATAATTAACAGTGAGTTGTTTAAAGCTGACCCTATTTATTATTTCACTTGCACAATCTTGTGAACAACAATGTGAATGGATGATGTTAACCAACAGCTGTTTAAACATTGTTTTAACAAACTGTAATGTAACGCCCACTTTTTCAGAACGAATCAAATCCTACCCTTCACTTTTGCTTTTTTAATAACATAAAAAATGCAAACAGAAAACATGTTGATCTCAAATGTAACTAAGAACAATAAATGTTATTTTCATTACAAAACCAGGATGAATGTAGAAGAGAAGTACGTGGCTAAAGGAGAAACACATTTTCTCAGTAAAATATTAATTATCAGAGGCAAAGGACGTTATTTAAACATAGCTGCTCTAAATTAGTTAACTTATTATCAGTGGACATTTGTCAGTTTCACTAAACCAATGTTGATTTAGCATTATTTCACTTCTTTTCATTAAAGGTTGTGCAATTATTGGAATTCTGTTCATTTGCAGATAGTAGACAGGAATAAAAATGGTCTGATTTATATATCTTTTAAAAAAGGGTTAAGAAGCAGTCTTGTTGACTCTGTTTTCATCCTCTCTGTTCATACTTCGCTTCGATCTTATATTTCTTAGATCGTATCCACCTATCCATTTATGCTTTTATGTTTCTAATTGATGTCATCTTTAAGGATATACAGCTATTCAGATTTGTTCTCTTTACAGGAACATACTAATCATACTAAACTTTCTACAAAAATCTTACACAGAGCACAGAAGACAACATTTTGAAGAAAGCTTCAACTGCTTTTATATACAGTATATATATATTTGTACAATGAAAAGTGAATTGGGTCCAAAACAACAATTGACACAGTGACTTTCATTGTATATAAAATAAATAAAGAAACATAAATAATATACAATATATAAAATAAAATAAAATAAAAGCAAATCATTGACATGGTAACCTTCACACACGTCACTTAAAGGCAGAAACCATGTTAATGAACTGGATTTATTCTTTGTTAAAAACAACCGATTATAAAAACAATGCATTGTTTTGATCCCTAAAGACCTTCTGTTCAGTTAAAGGCCAAAATAGGCACAAAACAATCATCTCTGTTCACCATCTGCATGAATGATGCATGATGGGAGTGTGTGGGTTTGTGGCCTTTGGCTTTAATTAAGGTTGCACTGTTGGCCTAATGCACACGTGCCAGACATGTTCCCTCCCTTAATCGGGCAAAATCTCACGATTCTGAAGCTTAAGATGTTAGTGGCCTGTGGGTGTCAAAGTTAATGCCCGTGATGTTTACAAATTGGCTAGAGAATTAATGGAGACTTGGTTAGTCAATTGGTTCTTTGTAGGGTCTGCTGGAAGCCGGACAAGCGTGTTTGGTTTACTTTTAGGCACTTGTCCCAGTAATTGGCGACAGCCTGACAGGACCATTCTTGTAGCGTGGGGCCGAGTATAATACCGGGGTCTGCCTTCTGCCTTTCAATGGAGTTGTAGCAGTGGATGCCATGACTCAAAGAGCAAATTCACTCACTCCAGAGTCGAAGCACACAGTTGGCTTGTAACACCATTTGTTGCACCTCCACTGATTGAATTCATCATCAGAATTCCTAAACGCTTGTCGTACTGTGTGTGCAGGTTAAAGTTACAGGAGTCAAAGATTTCATCCACAAAAAATTCAAAACGACAATGGACAATAACTGTATAAATTGTATTAAAAAAATTACAATAAAATACAATAAAATACAATTAAATTAAATTAAATTAAGTAAGTGTAAAATAAAATGCCATTGACCTATATATAATTAAAAATAAAATAAAATAAAATAAACTACATTATTTTATGAGAAATGTTTATGGGTAACACTCATAAGACCATAAGGTCATGTTAAAAAAAAGAAGAAAAAAAACCTAAAATATAATATCGTATATTATCTTTTTGTAAAAGAAAAATCATACTTTTCTTTAGCAAGGATGCATTAATTTAATAAAAGTGACTGTAAAACTTAATATAAATTTAAAAAAACTAATTTCTGTATCAATGCTGCCTTTAAACTTTCTATTTGTCAAAGAACCCTGAAAAAATGTATAACATTATAACAAAAACTGTTTTCAATAATAATAGGAACCATTATTATGTACATTATATTGTATACTGTTTTGCCTTCGTGTTATATGTATAATTGTATTTATTTAAATTTTTACTTTTCATTTTTGTACTTAAGGGTTTGAGAGTAACGTAATTTCAATTCTCTGTATGTCCTGTACATGTGGCAGAATTGACAATAAAGTTGACTTTGACTTTGACTATTAATAATTGCAAAACTAAGCACCAAATCAGCATATTAAAATAATTTCTGAAGAATCATGTGACACACTAAAGACTGGAGTAGGCTAATGGCTGCTGAAAACTCAACACCGCAGCACATGAATAAATTACATTTGAAGAAAAATTAAAAAAGAGAGATATTTCATAATACTGCTGTTTATTACTGATTATTTGATTGAGAGATTATGTGAGTGAGATTATAAGATTATTATAATGAATCGATAGAGTCGTTCGGATCCATTTGCAACAATTTAGTAAATTCCAGGTTAGACAGGCAATGGTCAAAGGCACAGGCAGACAAATCAATGTAGAACAGGCAGAATCGGAGTCACAAACAGGCAGAATAGTCAGGGCAGGCAGCGAGAATCAGAAAACCAGTAAACAGTCCAAATCAAACAGAGATATCCAAAAAAAACAGGGAGAAAATGCTTGGAAATGATCGCCGGGGCAAATCAAGACTTCGCATCTAACCTTGTCCAGATTGGCGTTTAAATACTGTTCATGATGCCGAACACCTGGAGCAACTCATCCGAGGTACATGGGTCTAACTAGTCCGGGTAGGAACGTTAGTAAGCTGTAGAAGGTTCCCGCTGCTGACGTGCAGAAAGAGATCCACAGGGATTAATCAGATCCACATCGCAATTAATCGCATTCAAAGTAAAAGTTTTTTTTTTACCTATTATATGTGTGTGTTGTGTATATTTATTATGTATATTTAAATACACACACAGTATATATATTTGGAAAATATTCACATTCTTATATTTTATATTATATAAAAATATGTTTAATATATAAACATAACATTTTTCTCTCATTTATGTACAGTACATGCATGTGTGTATTTATATATATGTAATAAATACACACAATATACATATATATTATGTACTCATACACTTTTATTTTGGATGTGATTAATTGCAATTAATCATTTGACAACACTAAGAGATTTATTTTAAAAGCATTGTAAAAACTGTATTTATTCCAAATTTTTGACTGGTAGTGGATGTGTAACCATATATGCGCATTGATACTGGCTGAAAAATGGAAAAGACACCTGCTTTAACAAACACATAATCCACATATACACAACAGCTCTACATCAACTCCATCAGCAGGCTGCACACACAGCCGAATATCACATCATACAGCAAGAAGGCAGAAAGATGGGCCACCAAGAGAGATTGGCCCATTTCGGATTTCACGGAGGGCCTCACAGGACACATTTCTTGTTTAAATGTGAGTCGCACCTTATCAATATTACATCTAAATGGTAGCATTACCTTGATACATCCTTTACATCTGAATACTCAAAGATCAGCGATACAAAAAACTGAAATTTTTAGAGCTATATTGCTGACAAAAAAAAAACAGTACCCAGGATCCCAAAAATCTGTAATTACATCCTGTCTCAATAGCCTGCCTTAGATTGCCTAACCAACCTCCCTGCCAAGATCTCCATCCTTCAGTTTCCAATCACCCTGCTATATACAAGTGAAGGTGAAGATCATGTCCTTGGTTAGATGTTATTTGTGCAGGCACGTCTTTCTGCCATAGAGGACAAAATCTTCAGCGGGAAAATCCTGAAACAGACCAGACAGTCGGCCTGCAGGGCATATGCTATGCTATTGTGTGCATTAAGGTGGATGGATGGATTGCAGCTAATCTGACTGAGTGCTTGCACATGCAAAAACACCACCTGCTGCTCCACAGTGGATGCATGCATGCGTCTGCGTGCAAACGCTTGAGCCTAATGCAATTAAATCCCCAGCCCTCAATGGGCTAAAATTGCATTATGGCATTTTTTACATTTAATCTAGCGAGCATGGAATGAAATGGAGTCAACTCTGAGGAAATAATGAATCCTGGCTCGTTTTGAAATGGGTTGTATCGGAATCCAATCAAGGTAAGTGTGGCAGCAGCTGACACGTACAAACCCAACCAGAGTCTGATCAGTCTGTTCTTCCTACTGTATAACGCAGACATGCTGCAGTGGAGCATTGTAATTAATGAAAGACATAGGTCTGTGTCATTAAAATCCGGTCGGATGGTGTGCATGATCTTGAGTGCGATGATGTTCATCTTTTCCTTGTTAGATATTTACGCTTGAGTGGAAAGGGGAATGAAGGAGAGGCAGCAAGAGAAATGAACCATTGCAGTGACTTCTCTGAGGCCTTTGATAAATAATTTAAAACCCTGCTGCTCGTACCATGGCCCTTAGACCCTCTGCAAAACCACACCAGCTGCTCTCTCTCTCTTACACACACACACACATAACCAAAGAATTCACTTTATTATTAAGATAAAGTAAATCCTCACTGTCTGAGAGCATATGGACTTAACTGGCACCGTTTTTTATAAAAGCATTTGCTAATACTAAAACTCTGCATAATGTGTGCAAAATTAAATTTAAAAATTACTATGATTATAACATCAGAAAATGTTGCATAAATTACTTAGAAGATGCATACCAATGTTCTCCATCAAAGAAAAAAATCTCTAATGCTCAATAAGTGTATTTAAATTTTTTAAAAATATAGTAAAAGACAGGAATATTGTGAAATAATACTGGATAACTTAAAGATGTATGTATTTGCGTGCTGTTCAAACTCCAGGGAAACTCACCCGTGCAGCCGTCCAGCTCTCACTGCAGTCCACCCACCCTGAAGAATAGCGACTCCACCCCCAGGTAGTCAAGATAGACTTCTTTGCCTCATCCCGAGTCCTTCCACTGCCGGCTTTATATCTCCCTCACTGAGACACCCCTCGGCAGGGACCTCCTTGCCCAGACCCTGTGCAAGATCAGGGAGGACGAGGAGCAGGTTCTGCTGGTAGTTGGCTCTCCGTATCTTCCGTATTGGCTCTCCAGGACCTGGTTTCAGAAATCTCCGGCCATGATTGATACTATCACTCAGTCTAGAGCTCCCTCTACGAGGCAGGCCTACGGCCTGAGATGGGGTCTGTTCGTCGACTGGTGTTCCTCTCACAGAGAGGACCCACAGAGATGCCTCATTGCAGTAGTGCTTTCCTTCCTGCAAGAGAAGTTAGAGCACAGGCTTTCCCCTTCGACTCTCAAAGTGTACGTTGCTGCCATAGCAGAGTATCACAATGCAGTGGAGGGTATATCCCTCGGGAAACACCAACTGATCATGAGGTTCCTCAGAGTTGCAAACAGGTTAACCCCCCAAGCCGCACTGCGGGCATATATTTGCTATGCCCTGTACGTGTCTTGCGCCTCTACATAGACCACACTTGGAGCTTCAGACGCTCCCAGCAGCTCTTCTCTCAGAAATCTCTCAGAAAGTTCCCTCCGGTGAACCTGAGTCCTCCTGCCCCATAGTCAGGATTAGATGCGGAGTTGCTCCTGACTGTTTTCCTACTGGGTCTCCTTCGCCCAGTAGGTTGTGGCTACAAATCTCAATATTCCACGGTCAGCCAGAAGGCAGTGTTTCCCTTCATATATCCATGACTGTATTGATATATTGAATTATTAAAAGTTACAGGCATGTGCTCCGCCCCCTCAACTCCTACTTCAGTTAGACTGGCATCCCTGAGGGGCCCCCTATTGGCCCCCAGGGCGTTGGGAAGGTTACGTGCAGACTCCTCTGCTGACACGTCTGCCTGACGGCACTCTCTCAGCCTCAGGGTTGTGGCCTTTACCACACGTCTGTTCCCATATGTTACATCCACCTGCAACGACCCTGGGTCGTGCTGACGCCGGCTCGGCTCCTCAGCGAAAACCTGAAGGTGCACTGAATCTGCGCCCTCTTATACTCAAAGGCAATTGGTCTCTCAAGCGAGTTCCCATATGTAACGTCTCCATTCCATTTATAAACGGAAAAAGGGTTTCCACAGGTCTTTAAAATGTTCTAAATTTAAGGTTAGTTGTATCACATTTAAGTCCATAAAGTATTAAATGTTACAAAAAGTATTATTACAGAAAGACAAGAATTGTCATAAAGTTTAATGTGTGGATTAAACTTCAAAAGGCTATGATTTCATTGAATAAATGTAAATAATAATAAGCGACAAGTTTCAAAGTCCTGCTCAAAGTGCTGCTTTGTGTACTGTTGTTACAGAGGAAACCATTATATAAGCCGTCTAGAAGCATCACCTTCTGTAAGGATTCGCGGGACTCATTCGGATCCATAAGCAACAATGTTTAATGTTCGTGGTCATACAGGCTGGAAGTCAGTACACCAGGATACAAAAGTGACACAGGCAAAGACAGTTCGTAGTCAAATAACAGGCAGATAGTCAGGGCAGACAGCGAAAATCGGAAGTCAGAGAACAGGCAGGAAATCAAACACGGGTAGACAATAAATAGTTCAAGGGAAAATGCTCAGAGACGATGGCCGGGGCAAATCGAAACTTTGCGTCCTCCTTGAGTCATGGCTGAGCTTAAATGCTCGAGGGATGGCTGAAAACGTTGCGAAAACGCCGAGGTACGTGGGCCAAAAGGGTCCGGGTGGGAACATTAATACTCGGGTGAAGGTTCCCGCTGCTGCTCGGTGGGGAGGGCCACCGAGGTGCGATCTGCGACAGAGCCCCCCCCCCCCATGTCGGATCATTGCTCCCGAAGCAAGCAATGATCCGACGTCGGGGCCTCCCACGAGGTCTGGGTGCTGGCTTTTCGGGGTGCTCCTGGTGAAACCTCTCGGTGAGAGTAGGGTCCAGTATGTCCTGAGCATTAACCCAGGACCTCTGCTCCGGGCCAAAGCCTTCCCAGTCGATCATGTACTGGAGGAGACGTCCCCGACGCCGTGAATTCAGGATCTCCCGGACCTGGTAGATCTGCTCGTTGTCCTGGAGCAAGGGGGGAGCATCTGGTACCGCAGCCTCGTCCTGGTCCCCCTCTCCGTCTGGAGCAGCAGCTGCCTTGAGCAGAGAGGAGTGAAAAGTGGGTGAGATCTTATAACAGGCAGGCAAATCTAATCGGTAAGAAACTGGGGAAATCTGTCTAAGTATTTTGAAAGGACCAACGAGTACTTATGCTTTCCCTGAAATGTAAACAACACCTTTTATGATTCATTACAAGACAATCACACATAAAAAATGCTTTGTTGAAGAGGAGGGTAACTTTAAACCAAAATTATTTAAAGTAACTAGAACAAATTGGATGGAACCACTGTCCATAATTTAATTGAGTTGTTTGAAGCAAACCTCCTTATGGTGATAAAGTGAAACACATTTGGCCAGTTTTTTATAAACCAAAATATGTTCACAAAACCTAACCGATTTAAGTTACAGGAAGTGAATAAACTGAGTTGGCTGGACTTAACAATTTCACATAGATCCTGAATACTTCTCCCCCCAGGCTCCCTGAATACCTCCGTGTTCCTCCTACATCTGTGGATTGTGGTTGTTCTCCTCGTTCCTTGTGTCTCCTTCGCTCCAGTGTGTGTAATTCCAGCGCTCCAACGAACCTGCAAAAAATCACTTTAAAAAACTACTTCACTCCTCTTCAAACTATCATCTATTGCCATACTCACCAAATTATCTGCCACATATCTATTGTTGCGCCTCTACTGCTGAAAATAAATATCTCTCTGTTTACTTGCCATCTGTATACAGTCCTCTTCTTAAATTTACTTTAGTTTAAAGAATCTTGTTTTTTGAGTGTACCAACAGCAGAAAAAAAACGATATGACAATAAACAATATTACATCAGCAAATATATCGCATTTATGAGAATGATGACTCCTCATTGGGGGCTGCAGGATAACTACAATTACTTAAAATAAGTACCATTCAAATAATTAAAATGCTATAAAACACTTTTTAAATGTACAATATTTAATTTGTTCTCAGAACAACAGTATAATAAAATAAATAATATAATATAAAAATATAATATAATAAATAAATATTAAAATGTTTACTTTAATTAGATTTAAACTATAGTTTCAAAACTGCAGCAGCTTTGTCATCATTACAGCAGAAGTACCAGAGGAAATATCTGTTCTACATGGGAGACTTGGAATATTGTCTTGGACAGCTGGGAATCTGCAAGGCTGCTATATTATTATATAGAAGCAGCATGTACATTATGAGTGTGTGTTATGATTGTGCCTTTAAGTGTGATATTTAGTTTCAGAGAAAACAGGCAGGTGGGTGGCAGGCCATGACTCCTGTTCTATGAAGAAGAGTTCAGCGCATGCGTTCCATGTCTCCCAATTGCAAATTTTCAGCAGCGCACTACATTAAATATTTAATCACTCTCTAATGACACTGACTTATGTCCTTACTGTAGCTGATTTGTTTCTTGCTTTTTTAAAAGCAGATTATTTCCATGGATGAGACTTAGGATAAGCCATGCACAAAACACAAGTACTGCACTTCATCTTGGGACTGCAGCCAAACCTAATCTGATTAAAACGTTTTTCTCTCTCTCTCTCTTTCTCCAACATGCAACAAAGTGTAGTGTTTTCACAGTCATATGCAGTGCCTAGTCCAAGCTGACAAGTCTAGAAAACAAAGAAATTTTTAGAGTAGGTTTCATTCAGATTTATACAGGAATTATTCCAGTATTTTAATAATTATACTGCCACTTTAAGAGAATGAGTTTTTCTTTAGCCAAGATAATGGGACAGAGGTAAGTTCACTTTGGCCAAGACAGTGAATGGGTGCCGTCAGAATGAGCATCCAAACAGCTGATAAAAAAAACATTGCTTCCAGCTAAAATATGAGTACTCTATCTATTACATTGCTTTCTCTAGTGAAAAAGTAGTTTAGTCTGAATCACAGGACCAGTACAGTTAGCAACAAAATTAGTTTTGAAGACACACATTAAATTATTTAAAAATTTTCTTACAAACACGCACATTTTCCTACCTGGTCTCATGGCTGTCACATCCCTATGTTTGTTTATGTTCAGTGTTTGCCTGTTCTCCCCATGTGCTTTCCATGTGACCTAGTTTTCTGTTAATTATGTATTCAGTTCAGGTGTGTCTCCTTCATTTACGTTGATTGTCTTCCCTACTTAACTTGAACCAGTCTTTGTCTGTCATTGTCTAAGATAATGCGTGTTTTGAACCTGCTCTTGTTTAATTTTACTTTTGCATTAATTAAAGATGTTTGAAATGGATTCCGAACCTCTCTGTGCCTTCCTTACGCACACCTATGACAAAATGACAAACCAAAACAGTTTGAAGAGGATTTGAGCGACCGACCACCCGTGATGGCGATGCCCGGTTGTCGACTCGCCCGAATGGTGAGTCGACAACCGGGCACCGCCATCACGGGTGGTCAGTGGCGGATGAATCCCGCGCAGCAGAAACGCTTCAGTGATCACGTGCTGCCCGAGCGCTTCCATGAGCCGGCACTGCCCGAGCGCTTCCACGAGCGCTTCCACGAGCCTGTGCGCTTCACCGAACACGAGCACCTCCACGAGCACAAGCGCTTCACGGAGCCCGCGCTGTCCACAAGCCGGCATCAATATCAGTCCCGGTGGGGATACTAGTAGACATTGTTGTTGATGGGGCTCTCTACACCTTGGGGTTGTCACAGTCTGTCGGCCCCCTGGAGTCGTTGGCTTCTCCTGCGCCATGGCTCCTTCCTCCGTCAACTCCACCCTGGGGCCTCAATTTTACTTGTCACTGGGCCATCACCTGTCTCATCCTGCTCCTGACGATGCACTGGCTCCTCCCACCTTCATATAGGACTCTTAGGACTCTTTTGTGTTTTTTGTTTTCTTTTTTTCTGTCTCTCCCCTGCTCCACGCCCTCCCTCCTCAGTTGTTATTTACGGCGTGGGACACGCCTACTCGGGAGGGGGCGAACTGTCACATCCCTATGTTTGGATTAATTATGGATATGTTTACGTTCGTAACCTAGACGTTACCCTTTCAGTTGAATCACTTCGACGTTACATATGGGAATACCCATGGAACAGGCCACGACCGTAGAGGCCGCGTTACGCGGAGATCCCCTGCTGACAGGCGAGCTTATTTTTCAAGTTCGTCGGCAGAGGAATCTGCACGTAACCTTTCCAACACCCTGGGGGCCAGTTTGGGGACAAATGCACTGCGACAGTGTGCTCAACCTGAGGGACCGCCACATACCCCCTGGCTGCACCGCCATCGAGAACGGCGAGGGGAACAGGCGTGACGAATCCAGGTTTCGCCATGACCTGGTGAGTTCCTCATGCACCTCTGGGAAGAAAGGCACTGTAGGGGAAGGTGGCTGGGTCGCGGTCCTGAACCCCAGGTACCAATCATCCAGCCGTGAGGGGTCGGCTGAAGGCACACGCGGCACCTCCAAACAGAATTTTTGGCGGTGCAGCCGCCGCAGTACAACATCGTCCCAGCGTGGTTTCCGCCTCACCATCTGACTACCCCTCTGACGCTGCGGAAGACATCTCAGCCTCGTAGGGCGCCCCCCCGAAGGACACGCTCGGCCCCGTTATGGGGGGAGTGGCCCCCTCCGAGAGGACCACGGGACTACACGGGGTCGTGTCCGTCCACAGAGGTGAGGAAACTACCGCACCCAGAAACGCACGGTCAGTTCGACATTCCAGAGAATGCTTCACCAACTGCGAAAATTTACTCTTTTTTTCCCCGTATTGCCCAGAGAAGACCTTTCGCGGCAACTCCGTGCACTCAATAGGTCTGTGCTCTCTGGAATGCAAAAATTTGGCACAGCCAGCTTTGAAAAAAGCCACCAACTCGCAGGATCCGCTGACAGCCGCCCAGTGCTTGCTGTCAGTCGAGAGAGCAGAAACTTGCAGGAACGCTTTTCAGTAGATCTCAACTCCAACTTCAAAATGAAAGCCAAGGGGATCTCCAGATCAGGAACGGCCAAGGCTTGTGCACTGCACCCGAATGCAATCAAGTGCTTTGTAGCTTAAAAAAAAAGTTCTTTTATTTGAAGCTCAAGCGAGTTCCCATATGTAACGTCGAAGTGATTGGACTGAAAGGGTAACTGATGCTTTTGAACGTTAACATGAGACATATCCAGCTTCATATCTATGGTTTGTCAAAGATAATAAGTTTGTTTGGTAGCTCACGGAGTACAGAGATACTTCAGAGACGAGGATCTCTGATTTAAAGTAAATACGTTTCAATCTGTGTATAAGGAAGTTGTAATACCACGGTTGCATAAACAAATGTGCTTTTATATCAGTTTTGCATTTGTTAACAATATCAGGTAGGTTTAGGGTTGGATTTGGTGTAGGGCATAATTTCCAACATGGTAGAGCATTAACTTTTAGCAACAGTACACAGATATTTCAATTCTGAACCAGTGAAAATGTGCCAGGGTTTGGGTATTGAATGCATGTTTTAGCACCACTCAGTAAACATTTCTCCTTGAAAGTGCAACAAAACATGCAGTAAGGTACATAAAAACAGTGTTGCACAAAAGGTGCACAGAGGTGCATATTTCTATGAGACCAGGTTGAGATTTTCACTTCACAAGATATTAACTTATGAACTGGAGTCTTGTGGATTACTTGTGGAGTACTGTGATGTTTTCTAATTATTTGGACTCTCATTCTGAAGGCACCCATTCACTGCAAAGGTGAGCAAGTGATGTAATGCTCACTTGCTCCAAATTGGTTTCGATGAAGAAACAATCTCAAAGTCTTGACCTGAAGGTTGGTAAATCTTTAGTAAATTAAACATTTTTTGTTGAAATATTCCTTTATGTGTAATTTGTGTAAAAGGCAAAGAAAGTAAATAAAACACGGGAACTGAATGTAGTCATTTCAAAAAGGAAATGAAGTTTGCTTTAGAGATTGATGAGCCATACGAATTGCATTTAATCTGGTGATTTTTTAAACCGTTTTTCCACAGAAATCAATATCCAGGCTGCAGCTTCTCAGAATTCAACATTTTTATTCCTACAATCCCCGATTTCAAGTCAAGGTCAGGAACAGACCCGTCAGGCCGTCTCACTGGGGTGACCTGGATCCATCAGTATGAATTAGGTGCACAATGCTCTTACGAAGAGTCTCATGGATTCACTTGCCTCAGTGTCCCGGTCTTATGAAACCTTCTTTGAAAAGGGTCTGCCACGGTTGTACAAAATATATCAGTCTCTTTCAGCCTGGGGGAACTAGATCGAGAGAAAAAAAGAATAATCCTAATGAAAAATACAATCCCTCTTGCATTGAAAAGTCAAATAAAAAGTGTTGAATAAGAAAGCATGCCAGGCTGACCAGAACTAGGCCTGAGTTCTGCGCGCAGTCATGCTGCAAATTCCATCAGTGGTTCGGTTATTGATTTGGAGCCTCTGAGACACATGACATAATTCTTAGAGAAATGGGAATTTGCTGCTGCATACAGGTATGGAGAACTCCATCTCGTTGGATAGCATATATTGCAGTGACCAAGTGTGCCCAAAATTTGGTTAAAAAAACAGTTATTATATATAATTTCACAATACAATAATTTCATTGTATGCTATGCAGTTATTAGGTTCAGTAAGAACCTCAGAAATTATTAGATTTATTCAGCATAAATGCATTAAATTGTGATATTAAAGACATTGACAATACTACAAACAATTTATTTCAAATAAAAGAAATAGAAAGTAGAATAAAAATAGAAATTTTTCAAACAATCCTGAACAATATATATAGTATGGTTTCCATAAATAAAGCAGAATTGCAGAAAAGCAGAATTATTTTGTTCAGCACCAACTCAGCATATTAAATTTATGATTTATGAAGAATCATGTGACACTGAAGACTGGAGTAATGATGCTGAAAATGTAGATTTGCCATCACAGGAATAAATTACAATTTAAAATATATTAAAATAGGAAACATTTATGTTAAATTGCAAAAATATTTAACAATATTACTGTTTTTACAACATTTTGTATTTCCTAATAAAATGATATAAAAAATTTTAACCGATCTACATATGTTAAGAAAAATCACACATTTAATATATTTATACTGTATATATATATATATATATAACAACTTTGTTACTGTGACTGTTGCACTATACTAAAAATTGTAGTTGAGTTAATGTTCCATATTGTCAACCAATTGGCCCGTTTCAGAAGATGGGAAATCCACAACAAACTGCCTATCAGGCAAAAGCAGCTTATAGAGAATGTGAGGAAAAACGGCTGGTGACAGGCTTGAGCGAACAAAGAGCTCTCAAGATATTATGGGATGGCAGCCAGGCATTCACAGCTAACAATAGATGCCCACAGATTCAAACCTCCAAGGCCTGTATTTTGTTGAGTCCATCTCTCTGTTAATGGTAAGCATGTCTATTACCGCCTATCCAGGACTGTTTGGTTACTTCAGCCACAGAGAAACATGAAGGTCCTTTATATCTGACATCACGGTTAGCTTCAGGCTACACGAACCTCTCTGAAAAGGCTTTGAAAGCAAAGAGCAAAGCGAACACTTTCTGAGCCTGCACCTCAAAAGCATAAATCACTACACTCAAAGTTACAATGACAAAATATAAAAAGAACTGAACCTGACAATACGCCTCTTACCTTTTATGTTAATGACAAAATGCATTTACAAAAAAGATTAGATAACTATACGTATGATATTGTGTTCAGGCAGCAGAGTGGAAGATAATTAAAAGTCTCATTTTATTTGGTTGTTGATTGTGGTGTTACACACTCTCAGCAAAGTCAGCAAAGCTCTTCAGAGAAAGAACTTAACAACTTTGGTTGGAATCACTTCACACCGTGACAAAAACAAAGTGTTAACAAAGCATGCAACTTACGAGTGTGAATAAAAATAATGCATATATCTTTTGTATATAATTTCAATTTGGGATCAAGTGATCATTTAAATCTGAACTCTGTTTTCAGCTTTGACATGACAAGATCATTTATGTTTACCTTATAAATTTATTTATTGTATAATGTGAGCATAACTAATATTTTATATATATCTTTACATTTAAAAGTAATTTTTCCTTGCAACTGAAAAAGTCTAAATTGTGAGTAAAAAAGACAGAATTGGGAGACAAAGTATGAAAGTCACAATAAAAAAGTTAAAAAAAAAGGTTATGAGGAAGAAGTCAGAAATGTGAGATATTTTGAGAGAATTTAGAGATATAAATTTAAAATTTTGTAATTTAATTTCAATTATCTAGTCTCATCACAATTATAGGCTTCTATTGTTACTATTGCGCATTAAAAATTATTTAAACTTACTATAATGAGTATAAATAGAATACATTGTATTTGAATAAGAATCAAAGAACAGAGGTTAAATGAACAATCATTACTGAAAATTATGCCAAAATGAGCTGTTTCCAATTTAAAAAGTAGCATGTAATTAAATGAGAGGGCATGGAATCGGATCTATGATGGTTGCTGACCCGGGTCAGAGAGTACAGACTCCAGCTGGTCAATCTGCTATTGTATTGACTTATCCTAAATCTATTCTATTGTAAGGCCATGTGTCTGTTCTCCTAGAGGTCCCATTAAAATGCATGGCCCTTGGTTCAGCCTTTGATTATTAGATAACCCCCATTTGTGTGCATATGCAAAGCTACATTTTATCTATATGAGACAATGATGCTTTGTCAAGGATCAGATATGATGGTGGGGAGATTTAAAACTATATATATCATGACACCTACGTAAATATCACACAATACGCAGTGATTTATTACATTCATACAAAAAATGTGTATGAAAAAACGTAATTGTAAAAATGTAATTTACACCACATAATACTGTTAAACACAATACTTAATTTGAAATGGAAAGTAAATGGCATTTATTTGTTCGAAAATGAACAAAAAAGAATTGTCCTATCATAAACGTACACTGAAAAATAAATTGCTAGTAAATTTCACAAATAATTGGCAAATAAACTGCAAGTAACACAATTAACATGAAATTTTTTAGTGGAAAAACTGAAACAGTGTCTTCTATATTCCTTTTTTTCTGTGTATAGCCTATATCCCATGTCAGATATAGTTAGCACTATACATAGTGTGTGAAAGGTCCACGAGTGCACAGTAAAAACCCATATACACAAATGCACACATAAAATACATGCAGTTAAACCACATACATGCATCCTGACACACCACCGGGACACATGCATGTGCACAGGTGTGTGCATTTGTGGGTGACAGAGAGAGAGAAAGCAGTGATGCTTGGTAATTGAAGAACAGGCCTGTCATTGCTGACCTGTAGGAGGCCAGGGATGAAATGTATTCCAGTCTCTCAGCTTTGTGTTGGCATTGACAGGCTGCTGAGCTGCAGGTCTGACAGGCCTGACTGAAAAACAGCCCATCCTGATCGTTATGCTCCCCCTGGCATCACCTTTCTCACCTGCTCCCTGACTGCACAGCAGCACACACACACACTCATCTGTGTACAAACACTCACATATTCACCCGCTGACAGTGTCAAAGGTGCTCTGTCATTGGTCATTATAACGATGTCACGGATCACGTTCGGACATCTGCGTCATAAATAAGTAAACTGTTCTTATTTCACACACATGCCCTAAATGGCATGGTCTCCATTTTGATCCAGCGATGTCGCTGATATCCTAAATTGTGTGTTCATTATTTTATTCAGTTTCTGCTCCGTATTATGTCACCTTCCATTTAGGCTAGTTTTATGACTAGCGCTGTAGAATGGAAGTAATAAGGCATTGGACGTGTACAATCTGAAAATGTTTTAATATTCATTCTGGCAGCTCTCCGGAATAATCTTGTGTGTGTGTGTGTGTGTGTGTGTGTTAAAACACATCCAGCACTAGAGCCCATTACCTCTCTCTCCTGCAACCAAGCAGAATAATGCTGAGAGAAAATAATATACTCAAAGCCTGCGGCTTGTGCACTTCATGTCATCCTGCTGATTTGTTCTGATGTGAATATCTAATCTGGGTTTGGAAAGCAGATTACGGTGCATTAAGTTCTTTTGAATGGGACTGGCTTAATACCACATTCGTGTAGGAAAGGGACGGACAGATTACGGCTAAATGCAGTGAACATCTAAAGCGAAATGCAGAGCAATTATTCCTTTCATATCAGACGTGCATACAATCAAAATTCAATTAAAAATACATACAAATAAAACGGAGTATCGCCAAAACAAGTCAAAACAAATTAATTGGCCATTGTTTGTTTAGCTACTAGACTAATTATTTACTGTAGCTTAGAAATATGGCATTTCATTTTTAATTTGTTTTATAAATACAATAAAAATGCCAGTTCTTGATTAAATAAGTTAGTTATTTACACATTAAAAACAAGGTTAATTAAAAATGCAGTGTTGTTTTTTAGCAGCTGAATATTTATGGAAAATTACTATTTTTTAGAGTGTTAATAAATAAGAGCAATTATGGTATCCACATTTATGCAATAAATATATGAAATATTATATTTCCATAGTTATTTTCCTGTTATATAGCACTGCTTTGACACAATCTATACTGTTTAAAGTGCTATAGAAATTAAGTTGATGTGACATCATATCGACGTTCCTATCATTTTTAGCACCACAAAACTCTCCTTGCACACGACGTGTACATTCACAAACTGCACCAGTAGTGACTTGTGATCATGTACGTTCAGAATCTATACTTGTAAATGAATATGACAGCAGTAAAGAAACTGCCCAAAAGAGCCGAGAGGCTTATTTCAGGCTGGAAATTGCAGTCTCACGGCACATGAAGTCCCTGGAGCAAAACCTGAGCAAATTAAGAGCTGTGGGAACAGTCCTACACGCAGACAGTCAGCGTTCAATCTCATTTATGCTGTGCCTACAGGAGAGAGCTACCTCTGCTCTACATTAACCTCGGAGTCCGTCTGAGAAAAACTTATTAAAACAAACACTGGCTGAAATGTAATCCAAGATGGTAAAAAACAGGAAAAAGCGAGAGGAAGGAGATAATGCAGCCAGCAGTGCTTGAAATGAGAGTTACGCAACCACTGATGAATTCTGAAGACATACTATGCTGCATTATTAACAATATTATACATCGAATTGCATTCAGTGATTTCATTAAATAAAAATGTAATACATAAATAGCATTTAGAGCACAGGCTTCTCATCTGCTTTTGTTTCTTGTTACCAGAGGTGTTAAAATGTTCAAATTGGAAAGCTAAGTTCTTATTTAAGCTTATAACACAGAAGGTGAGAACTTTTGGAAATGGGTGATAGTTTATGCACACACATGAGTATATCTGCTCTGATCCAGACCTGCTGGACAGTAGGCTGAACCCAGGTCAGATAATAAGACAGCCAGCACCCATCTGTCCTTTAAGCTGCTGAGACTGGATGGGTTGCCATTCCAGCCTGACCCTTGACCTCTGGATTAGGGTTAGGCCGTGCGGCACAGGGAGGGAGGACTACTTACTGTCTGAAACATAATATCACCTCAGATACTGTACAACAACAGCTTATTGTCTCTGATTCTCTGAAACTGAAAAATAGACACTTTTTTGTCAACAACCTACTAAATTAATCAATCTAATAGCACGTCATTTCATTCTAGAAGCAAGAAACTTAAGAGTTATAAAACCAGGCCTATTGTAATTTTGGTTATGTAAATGCTTTGTTTTGTTCAGATGTTATAAAAATATGAATTCAATATGTTCAAATATATGAATGTAGTAATCGGAAATTTGCTGAAACACTAATAAAATTAAGATTGCAACATAAAAATCTGTAAAACTGAATACTGCACCCATTTATAGCAAGTATGTTTCAAAGAATTTCCTAGAACTGAGTCATTTATTACTCAGGTCTGAACGGCCTGGAGGTCTTTTGTCAAAAACGTGCCTCCTGAGCTCTGTCGTGTATAATCATTTATAGGCAACACAGAGGCTTACTCCAAAAACCAACCAATCACCATCCACTCGACTGATTCATGCTCCTCCCACACTCCCACATCCCAACGACAGCTCTGGTGCCATCCACGTGCGTATATATAAGCCTACTTATACAAGCACGGGTGCATTTCAGCATATACACAGAAAAAGAAATAACACACACACACAGTTGTATGCAAAAGCATGTGCGAGTTGCACCAGTTTCACACATGAACCAAAACTGATCCGTGTCTGCATGAGGAATAATCCAAGATTATGCTCTTTGAGATTAAGACATGCTGATGCACAGGTTTGATTCATCTCTCGCACTAGCAGCCTATCAGGGATGTCAAAGCTATGCATTGATAAATATCCGGTTTGCAGATCAGACTGGATGGAATAGTGAAATAAAATAGAGACTGGTGTAAATGCATGTGGAATTTGTCATGTTGCTCAGGTTTAAAGAGGAAAATAAGTTTCTTCTTCTCTCCCTAGTATGTTGAGGTATAATGGAAGCTGGTTTCCTTCACAAGATTGAGATAAAATGAAACAAAAATGAGATTGATTGTTTTATGAATTGTGGGCTTATTTTTCAAAAAATTGGAATCTTCCATATTGCTTTTTCTAAATAAATTGTGCAGAATTGTGAGATTTGAGGGGGAAAAGTGTGAAACGGATGTAAACTATATAACGCTGTTCTTTATTAGCCGCTTAACAAGCTGTTTTAGTTCAAATCAAAGAGTAAATACATGTTACATGTTGCTAAATCGTACGTATTTTCAAAGTCAGCAATTCATTTGAATTTGTGCACCTAACCCCACCCCTAACCCCACCCATCACTGGGGTTTAGACAAATCTTTAAAAAATCGTAAGAGTAAGGTTGTACGAACTTGTACTAATTAACTAATGTACAAATTTGCCACCTCATACGAATATGTACGAATTGGTTGTGAGACTGTGTTGGTTTTAAACGACATTAGGGTAAGAAAGTGAGTAATGACAAAAGTTTAATTTTGGGGTGGAATAACCCTTTCAGATAAAAAGTGTCAATAATACAATATAATTAAGAATTGTGAGGCATAAACTCAAAACAGAAGATATAAACTCATAACCCGCAAACATGAGGTAAAAGCACCAAATACTATAGAAAAAAGTCTGCAAAATATAAACTTTAAAGATTTGTGAGAAGAAAAGTCCAAATTGTGATATAAAAAGCTACAATTATCTGCAAATCCATCATGGAAACAGGTTTCCGTAGGTAAAAGAACCAGAGAAGCAAAACAAGACTGTTTATCTAGTTACCAACCCTGCAATGACAAATGACTCCACAGACACCCTTCAGAACAAGAAGTGTTAACAATGACAAAACACACACTGGTTTTTATCTTGAATACAATCAAAGCCCACAGGCTATCTGGGTCATCCTGCTGCATTGAGTGTTTGCCCACATACAAAATTAGCTCAGAGTTTATACTTGTAGTTCTATCTACATTTTCAATGGCACTTCATATACTGTAGAACTACTGATGACCTTTTGGTCAGAGTGTTTGAGACGGCAGACTGATTAGACTGTATTGATAAATGCCCAAGTGTTTAGTATGTATGAATCCTCGGTGCATGAACGTACTTGCACACACACACACACACACGCTAGTGCACAACACACAAACTATTAAAACCAAAATGACGTTCATTATTATAATTCATATATCACATAGTGACGTGTCAATTAGAGCTACAAAGTCAACATGCATGCCGAGCCGGCAGAATAATTAAATTGGAATATTAATGAGTGAAATGTCCGTGTGGGCCTACAGCCTGTGATCAATCTACAGCTAATGAGCCATTCATCTTGGTCCATTCAGTACCCCACCCTCACTCCGAGGGCAGGCACAGCTCACGGGCGCTGATGAACTCTGCGCAAATCAACATCTAAACAAAAGCAATTTGTCCTCGATAGCGATTCAGCATTGGGAGGTGAGAGGTGCTGGAACCAGTGTGAATGAAACAATTGCAGAGCAGGGTGTGAAGTGGAAGGTGGAAATCATTTATGACTTTTCAGTAGATTAGTGAGTTCAAAATTTGACCTTACAAAAATTCACATCCTTCTTTCAATTTTAGCCTAAGTCAAGCATAAAAATATAAGGGTAAAAGCTCATACAGCCCTCAAATATAAATACAACAACAAAAATAATAAATATAAAACAAAAACAAATAAACTACCATTACTACTACTAATAAACAAAAAATACATTTATAATTGTAATGGGGAAGTTTTATTTTCACAAATTAAAGATGATTATTATTACTATTAATAATAATAAAAACAATTTTTGATAAAATAAAAACAAATATTATTTTCAATAGTATCTGGTGAATGATCGTATTCTTCTTGTTATCTATTAGAAAGATCTATTATTATTATTAAACAATAATAATTTATAATTGTATTGTAATAATTAGAAATTGTAGCTTGTAAATTATAATTAAACAACAATAATGATTTAATTATATTATTAATTTGTATTGTCAAACGATTAATCCCAATTAATCTCATCCGAAATAAAAGTTTACATAATATGTGTGCTTACTGTGTGTTTATTATGTAAAAATACACACACTCATGTATATATTTCTGAAAAAATATTAACATTTTATATGTATTACATATATTTATTTACAATATAAATTATATGAATATAAATATTGACATGCTAATATGCATGTAAATACATTTTCAAATATATTCTGTATGTTTATTTCTATATACATAATAAATATAAACAGAACAAACACATATATTATGGAGACAAAAACTTTATTTTGGATGTGATTAACCATGATTAATTGTTAGACAGCACTATTATTCATTTGTAATAATTAGGGATAGAAGCTAGTGAATTCTTCTGTAAAAATATTGTTATTAAATTAATATTGATGCTAAAGGTTTATTTTAAATAAACAAACAAACAAAACACACACTCGTTAAGCTACTACTTCAATCTAATATATTCTTTGCAGGTTACATAATAGTTAAATACCATTCTATGATTCCTCGATGGAAAAAAAGCGTGTTTTTGGGTCCAGATGGTGTAGTTACAACATCTACCAGCAGGGGCTAACAGCATTATGTTAACCAGCCAATCCCAAACCCTTGATTCAGGTCTTGATGTCTCAATCAATTTTTGGCATCATTGTGGCCCGCTGGTGTAACATACCCACTCTCTCTAGAAGTGTTATGGAACGGTTTACAACTCAAAGGACATTGCTTAGTACACAGTGCAGTTAGACTGAATGTGTTTGTTTGGTAAGGTCCATGTTTGAATCCAATTGGCTATTCTGAGGCTTATTAATCTTGACCTGGGCAGCACAGGTCTGCTGCATCCTATCAGTGCAATCTGAGCCGATTCTGTCCTGTCAGGTAATAGGATTTCCAGCGCTGCTGTGACTTAGCCCTTAAAGAGCTAGCTGGGTTCCTTCTGTGAAATAAGTAATCCGAGTTTAAACTATTTACCCACTAGCGAAGTTGAGGTGATGTCCTTGTAAAGTTGTTGAGAGGGAAAGTCACTCAAGCCCCTCTGAAGAGAACTATCTGCACTTATTCTGTCATTTACTGACACAAACTGTGGACAGACTAGTTGGCAAACAGCAACTTGAGCACGCCTTTGTTTGAATATGCATTACCTCCCAAAGGGCAAACAAATTAATGAATATTCACACTCAATCTATAGCCCAAGGCTTCCTATACATTATTCATGCATGAAGCTTGAGACGCAAGGCGCATCCACTTTGTCATGGCTAATAATATTTTCATTTTTTAAAATAAACAAATGTGAAGCATTTTGCAAATTTATTTACTTTTGTTCATCTTCACAATTACACAAGTAGCAACTATTGACATGATACAGCACTGTGTGGGTTACTAAGTATGAAAATAAAAAAAATGAAAAAAGCAAAACGAATGACTTCACTAGTATATATTCCAGTGATTCTCCAGTGAGATCAAGAAGTGGAAATAAACAAATTGATAAAAGGAGCCACTCTGAATCATGGCTGACATCTCATCTCCCTCAGGCTCAAAGGAATCATTCACCTAAAATGAAAACTCTTTCATCATTTACCCACTTTTTCGTTTTTTTTTTCTTCCATGGAACACAAAAAGAGAAATTCTGATGAATATCCTGAACAGTCTTTTCCATGCAATTAAAATAATCTGAGACTGAAGCTTGAAAAACGACACCAAAGCAATCATTTTGACTCATGATTCATGAAAAAAATCATATAAATGTACCATAAAAGCAGTTTATTTAAATCATTATTTACTAGTGATCTTCTTAAGGTCAGCGGGGTGAACTCAAGAGCTGTTACTAAATGAATCAAATTCATGATTGAATCTGTGTACTGGTTCAACTTATTCACTGAAATTGAAATGGACTCAAAAGAATGATTCATTACACATTAATTGTGTTACATAAATCTGTCTATTCACAAATCTGGCTCAAAAAAGCCCCATAAAAGAATCCTGCATGTATCGCAAAAACAGCTTATATGGCTTAAATTCAAGTAATTGAATCAATCAGTCTGATTTGTGAATGAATCAGAATCATGTTGATTCACTGAATACAATGATTCACTGGGAAAAACACATCACTAGTCTCAAACACAGGTATTTTAAGTCTCAATATATATTGTGCAAGTCATATAGACCACTTTCTTGATGCCTTTACTGTGATTTTGCATTCTTTTTGAAGCTGGAAAGCTTTGAACAGAAAAGAGCATGGAAAACAAATGTAACAAATGGAGAAAAAAAGAAAATGCATGTTTGCAATGATATTTTATAGTTTACTATCCCTATGAGACTTTCAGAAGGAGCTTAGATACAGAAACTCACCATATTTTTTTTTACCATCACTTACTTCCAGTCTAGTATCTTTCCTTAAGAGAATGAGACAAATGCTTATTAAACCAAAGACCATCACCCTATTATGGGGGGAAGGCATTGTTTTTCCCCCATTAGAGAACTTAGGTCAGCAGGAGGACATTCCCCGTTAAAAGGTTTCCTCTCTGGAGGAAAGACAGTTGAGGTGACAGTTTAAAAGCTTCTCTCCTCCCATGAAAACGCGCTACCTTCTTCCACACAATTGCACGGGCTAGTCAAATTGCATTAGTGATGCACTTGGTCTTTATATTGTGACACAATAGGCCTTAAATGTGTTGTGAGTCTATTTGGAAAGCTCTTTGCCACCACCAACAAAGATTATAGCGCTGTGACATTCTCTGTCACAACACAATCAAATATGTTGTCTTCAGGGAGATCAATACACACCGATTAACTGGAATCGTAGGTGAAGCTCTTGTGAGATGGAGCTAGTGTAATGAGCCTTAAATTTAGCATCACTCCATTTCTCTATCCTCCAAATGAAGGTAAACAAATAACCATAAATGAAGCCATTGGAGGGTGTCGACATATTAATATGGATGAAAACTGAACAGCATCAATATTTCATATCTTGTCAAAATGATCCGTTACCTCCACCTGGGCTTTGTAGGTCATAGATCTCCTTGTGGTGAACAGGATGACTAGTCTTGCCTAACTCTTATGGGAGGAAAGAAGAGATGAGAGATGCATTTATTATATTAAAGAAACTTCTAACAGAGCTTTATCTTCAATGACTCATTACAATTTATATAACTTGTATGCATATGCAAATTGTTAATACTTGCAGCAGTCTCAGACCAATTATGAATATGTCTTTATTGTCACAAATAATTGGGGGGTATTAGCATTTGTTTGTTTTTATCTATGAAAGCTGATCTTATTTTTCGCAACTCCAAATCTAGGGAGGGTAATTTTGCCACGGTTTGTATATGATCCAAATATCTGTAGAAATGGAAATATCCATTACCATTTAAACAGTTTGAGGGGTTTGGAAAGATTGTTTTGAAAGACATATTGATAAAAAAAAAGTTTCTTTTTTTTTGTTTTATCAAAAATACAGTAAAAACTTTTTTATTTTGAAATATTATTTATTTCATTTAATTCCATTTTTGAAAATCATATAATTTATTTCTGTGATGGCAAAGTAAAATTTTTAGCAGGCTGCACATGCTAAAATGTCAGAAATTATTCTAATATTCTAAAAATATTTATTATTGCTGATGTTGAAAACAGTGCAACTATGCTGCTTAATATTTTTTTTTGAAATATTTTATATTTGTCTTTTAAGGATTATTTGATAACTAGAAAGTTTTGAAGAACATAATTTATATGAAATATAAATATTGTAATATATTTTTTTATTTTAA
>JAUMHI010000031.1:2152285-2173930 GCA_032359435.1 Enteromius unitaeniatus
TTATTTGATAACTAGAAAGTTTTGAAGAACATAATTTATATGAAATATAAATATTGTAATATATTTTTTTATTTTAATAATAAATAGTAATTTTATTGTTACGTTGAATACATTTAATTCATCCTTGCTGAAAAAAGTATTACTTTCTTTTTTTTAAATGGTAGTGTATCACCTGTATAGAGAAAGTTGAGATGACATTTCAGTGTCAGCCTGTTTATCATAAAAAACTATTTAATACAAAGTAATCATTTGATTTTTAGAGTCTCTTCTTCTCAGAATTAAGACAAAAATAACCCAGTTGAAAATAACTATGATAATTAAGAGTGATTAAGGCTAGAGAGATGGAACACAAATTTTTTCCCCATTTATATCATATCAGGGTCATTCTGAGAGTCACACATTAATTTGAACACCAATAGATATCAAAGATAATTGCTGTTAGAAACGTTCACAAATAAATCCGTCATTATTGGCATCAAATAATGTAAGCGCTTGAAATCCTCTGTGCTTTCAGTTAGAAAACAGGTGAAACTGCAACCTGGATTCTATCTCTCCACTAAGCTTCAGAGTAACAGAGTAAAAGATATTTTGCTTTTCATCTATTATAACTAGGCAAAATTTCACCCCAACCTGCCAACAGTAAATTTTAGTGATACTTCTTGTATGGGAACAAATGCATTGTGGACGAAGAGTGACTGTAGCATCTTTTCTGCATTTAAATATTTAAGTGCTTGTGTAATTCACGATTTTGACATTGAATTGAATATGGCATCTTTTTGTGAAGATGTAGTGGTGTGTGCAATAGACAAGAGAGGAAGGTGAAATGACAATGGACTTTCACTCACACACACACACACACACACACACACACACACACACACAAACACACATAAATGATGAATGCCACACTTACACAACCATTGTACACCTAATATGTAAGTGACTTGTAAGAGCACAGAGGCCAACCATTTTTAACAATATTTAAATATATTCTAAAATGTAATAATGTACATCTAGATCAATATTTCTCGATTTTTATAAACAAAGGGTGTGACATTAATGACACGCTCTCTCTCTATCGCTCTCACTACATGGACTGCATGCCTTAATTGGTAAATCGGACAAGCTCTAAAAATAAAACTAATTGTCAAATGCCTTGGCTGGAGAATGTTCTCATTTGCATGACTGCAGAAGGGAGCGTTTCAGGGGGTGAAAGGGGGTCTCTGCCTGCTGTAGGGCTGAAGCAGTGACTGCACTGCTGGGGAAACCTTCAGATTGACCCATAAATCATTCATGCTTTTCCTTCTGTATCGACACAAAGACTTCTCTCTTCCACTGCTTTAAAGCAGAGCTCAACCAAACAGTACAAGATACAAAAAACACAGAGAACTTACCTCATTCGAGAAGAGAAAACATTGTTTGATATTGTTATAAAACAGCTCAGATATATATTTTAGATATATACACTTTATTATTTATTATTATATTGTACTATTGGATTTTGAATTATATATACAGTATCATTTCCATTTAGCCAGTTTCTTCTAAAATTCCAACATAATACACCAATTACAAAACCCTTTTACATACTGATTAATTGATTATTGATCTATTATAAAGTAATGAATTCCCGATTTAAGAGAGGAGTATGGCATCTGAGAGGAGTATATTGAAGTCTGTTCTCCTGAGATGGATGTTATTGTTGAGTGATGCAGTGCTGATCTCAGCGTAGCTTTAGACCCAACGCAGCATTAATAAATAGGTCATAGAGCTTTTTTACCCTCTGAATTTTTCAGGCTCGGCTTGGCAAATTGAACATAATTAAAGCCCAAGGCAAAGGTTGCACTTTCCTTGAAATAACAGGCTGTGTTGCAGCACAGAGAGGGACAGACAGATAGGAAAGATGCTCCAAGGATCTGTGCAGCTAGGCAGGGCAGCGTCCTTTAAGGACAAAAGAGGATGAGAAGGAAACAGGCAGCCATTATGCCAAAGCCGACAGCTATGAAGCGCTGATCGTTCCCGCTCGCCTTCTCCATGATTGTGCATTTTAATATGGTGTATATTTTTTAAAAGTACTTATAAAAGTAGTATTATTGAAAAGTGCATGCATAAGCTTTGGAGATTTTTTCTTTTTATGTGTGTGTGTGTACCTTTAACAAGAAGGGCATGGGGGATGTGTTGTGTCAGAAAACATTAGTGTCAGTACCCTTTCTGAGGACAGTACCTGGGCCAGCATGGGTCATGCCAGCATCACGCCTGCTTTTAGCCAATAAAGATGCAAGCAGATTATACTCAAGCAGGATAAAAGCTTCCTCATTTGCACCAATCAACCGGCTCCACTAATCAGCTGAAAGGAAGCATGAAGACTTTTCTCTGCATCTGGTCATGCTTAACCTGGACCTGGGCGATATAAGAAGACAAAAAGAAACAGGAGCTTAATGAATGTTTAGTGATTTAAAACAGCATGTTTTTGGTAACTAAAAACCCCCACAAATATTAATATGATATGCTTAACACAAAATTATCTGCTTAATCACAACTTTTAAAATATATATATATTTATATGCTATATATTTATACATTTATATTATTATTATTATTATTATTATTTTGACAGAGCTCAGAAAAGTACAAAATACAATAAGTAGACCAAAAATCTCATGCCTCGTTTAAGTCAGCGAACAAACGAACAAATTAATAAAAAAATTCAGGAAAGGAATTTAAAGGCTTTTTGGGGGAGCGGGGTCTTGCTTCTTTTTTTTTTTTTGTTTTAGCTCTATCAAACAGATAGAGCTCCAAAATTAAGAGCTCTATCAAACAGTGCAAGGTACAGAAAAACAAAAAAAAAGAAGAAATAACACAATTTTAAACGGAAATTAAATGCATTGACTGAATTTGCAGCATAATGTTTCACAAAAATTATTTTATTTTTGGCCAGCAGAATTCAATAATTTCACCAGCTTGAATCAATGCTATAGATATCTTAAAGTTATTATCAAACTAGCACACCTGACTTACTTTTATATAAGGAATGCAAACAGAGAGGTGCTTTTCCAATAAATGTGAATAAATAGTGACTGCGAGTGTCAAGAAAGGATTTCTCACATAAAGAAATCATGGAAACGGCTTGAGAAGGCTTGTCTATTTGGGCAATATGGAATACTTTAATCACACTTTAATGCATGCTATTTTTTCTTTATGCACCTGGTCCCCATTTACTTTCATTTTATGGAGCAACTCAGACATTCTGCTAAACTCCTCATTCCTTACTCCTCAAGAAGGTCATACTGGTTTGGAAGAACAAGGATAATTTTTTACATTTTATTTTTTGGGAGAACTATCCCTTTAAGCCGCATTTAAGGTTTTTAGTAGAATGTAATGGGAAGGACATTGAACGATTTGCTCTCTATTTGGCAGCCCCAGCTGGGTTAAATGCCTCTTCCACATCCTCAGAAAATTAATGGCAGAAAATCTCAACCTGAAGGCTTTGATCCGCCATAGGGCGCCTGGGCCCTGATTAATATTCAACATTATTAACTGTCTGTGAGAGTCAGTGAGCACACAAACACACACACACACACACTTACGAAAGCATGCAGGCGCACATGCACGAGCACTGCGCATTTTTACATACCTTTACAAAAGTATGTAACAGTATTTGCACACACTAATTGTTCACCTTAGATTTATTAGTTAATTACTTTAAATCTCTTCTATTTTAAATCATCTCCTACTTTAAGTGAGCATATAAACACACAGTCAAGGAGAGATTAATTGAAGCTTCGGTGCAGTTTAGGCTGAACGCATTTTGCCAAACAGAGATATTATTTGCCTTTCATTATCCATTGTGTGTATGGAACGAACAGGAGATGAATGACAAAGAGGGCACGAAAGATGGAAAATTGGAGGGAACCTGAAGGAAAAAATGGAATAAGAGGGAAAGAGGGAGTGACAAGGACAGAGACAGGCAAAGAAAGAAAGACACCATCATGTTCCACCCCTCCTCCCCTCCGTCTCTCCAGCTCACATGCCGCATGTGTGCAGGGGTCATGATAGCGGCACAAAATAATGACTGTGTTTAAGCACACAGGAACATGTGAGTGAGAGACTGAAAAAATAAATGGAGAAATAAGTTTTATCTTGTCTTCATGGTATCACTTTGGAATAGGGAACACATATTCAAAATTACATATGACTTTTCTCTCAATAAACACCTAATTTGCTGCTTATTAATGAGGTGCATTTGTGTGTGTGTGTGTATAGTATATACATATATACAAAATAAATAAAAATAAAAGCAGAATTATTATTTAAAAATGAAAAATTGAAGAATAATTGCATCTATTTTAATTATTTTTTTTATAAACAACTAAATGAAAATGGATAAATATATATATATATATATATATATATATATATATATACACACACACACACACACACACACATACCTCTACATCAAAACAATCTAATACAATCTAAATATATGGCATTCAAATTATACATAATCGTTTGGTGTGCTAAATCTGTCCTGCACCCAGTAGACTAGTAAAAAAAAAAGTTAACTGGTGTGTGAATAATTTTTGGTTTGACTGTATATAACCGCAAAATATTTCAATTAGTGACATTTATCTGTAATTAAAATAATCTGCATTCTTGCACAGTTCTTTATCATAATATTCTCAATATAAACATTACCTGCAAATGCATCTGTAATGTTTGTAATTAATCTGTATTAAAATACAGAACTTCAGTGAGGTGCAGAAAATGACAGATGCTTTTTATTTCCAGATAACCTCCATGATTAGAAGAGGAAAAATCGAGCCAATCCTGCATAAATTATCTTGCATTATTATGTGGGTGAGCAGCGTTTCGGCTGCAGTTATCTAGGTCATCCCACGACAGCTTAGTGAGTTTTCATACATCACGGCTATGTTTAGATGAACAACAGACATGCAGAATCTTGCAGAACCATAAAATAATTCAGCACAGATCAAAAAACGAGCTGCTGATTTACACCATATTGACACCGTAATTGCATCAAATTAACATATAGCACAAACAAAGACAGATTTGGGCACAGTGGCAGAGAAGTCGGCCCCTGAGGTTCAGGCCCACAGCGCTACTACTGATGATATTGCTTGGTTGTGTGCCTGCTGAGTTTGACCTCTGTCTGCTGTCACAATGTCATACACTATCTGCCCTATACTGCCTGCTATTGCTCTCCTTCTCACCATCTCTCTTTTTCTCTCCCTGTCCTTCCCTTGGCAGCAGATGCACTGCATGCATGCCAAGACTAGGGGCAGGCGCCATGATGGACAGATGGAAAGGGGACGTTCAACAAGTGTAAAGTGCAGAGGAAGTTAGCTGGTGCAGCGCTGCAGAGAAAGAGAGAGAGATCTGGAGGTGGAAGAGTGTGTACCTGTACCTGCAGATGGCTGGCAGGCCCAAAGGGCCCTACTGTCATTATGCTCTCTCGGCATGGAAGAAAAACAGTTTTATCCAGAGCCCTGAAACTTAGGCAGCTGCTCTCTGTGCCATGGGAATCTAGCCAGCCTCGCCACAGACCCAAAGCTGCATCGCTTGCCAACGAGGACAGCAATGCAAAATTAACATTCAACCTTGTTTACCTCAATCAAGACTCACAATTTTATTTAAAACAGGTAAAATTACAGAAAATATTAAAAAGACGATAAAAAGTCGATGTACGTTTTACAGTAAGCATATCTTATACGAATTCATTGAGAAACGAAAATGTGATAGCATATGTTATAATGAATTATAATATGTATAAAATAATATATATATATGCACATTTTACAGATACCTACACTGCCTTTATTTTATTGGTTCATGCATTCCCTGGGAATCAAACCCATGACCTGGATGTTGCTAGCACTAGTTCTCTAATGTTTGAGCTACATTTTTGTTTGTTTGTTTTAAGCATAAAGCTCAATAAATTGTGTTGGGAAAAAAATATAAAAGCAGCCTGAAATACACTGAAATAAATGTAAGATTTATTTGTAAAAAGATATATCACACATTATCTGCAGTTTTTGTCCGTTTAAAGATGTTTAGATTTGTTTTCCGGAAAAGACAGAAAAAAATACATTCAATACGTTGCATAACTGTCTTACTCGCCAATAAAAGCATCAAGAATCCTTCAAAAAAAGATGTGATATAAGATGTGAATTCTTTATATTGTTGAGCATGCAATACTGCCGAACTGATGCAGACAAAATAATTGCCAAAATTGCTCTGTTTACCTGTAAACTTACGCACAAATGATGGCATTACACTTTTATTCTGATAAAAATTACCACATGTGAATAAGAAACTTGAATAAGATTATGAATTAAGTGTTACTTAAAGTAGGTGGTAAAATTGGCAAACGGTTGATTTATGTACTCTGTGTCTGTGTCAGCTGAGAGGCAGCAGCATTTTCCACACCACCTTTGAATTACTCTGGAACAATCAGAGCAAAAGCAAACCGGCTAACAGACTCTAAAACCGACCGCTTCAACTTAAATCAAATCTCAAAGCATACAAAAGTCCATTACAGGAAATTAGAAAGAGCGAACATCTAGTAGAGGGCATCATTCACTTTTATCGAGTCAGAGCACTTGCCTTTGGTGCATTGTGTACCTGTCAATGAACTGCAATTCAGAGAAGACTGCTGTCCTGACAAATTGCTGCGTGTTAACGTGCTTTCTCCCTCGCTCAGCCAGGGCCCTGGGGCATGCTGGGATGCATGGACGGACTCTATCTCGCCCTCGGGAGCAATGCAAAGAAAATGTCACAGGCCTGGTTGGAGTTAAATGCATTGCAGAGCCTGTATAGATGTAATCGAATATAATTCAGATCTGTGTTAGAGCTGCGGGGCGCTTTGTTAGCTATGTGCTTTTATGGGCTGATTAAATTTCAAATTTGCATTTATTTATTACATTAGAAAGAGGAAAGAATAGCAATTTCTGCATGCCGACAAAGTAAAGATAGACATTATCTTGGGCCCAAATGGTTCGCAGGTAAAATAAACACAGCTCCAGCACGCTGTCAGCACTTTCCCTCCAAAAAATGGAGGTAAAACGAGAGAAAAGAACAAAGCACATGCGCTACACAATCAGCCATGTGTGGAGTACGCAAGCACACCTCTCTAATTCACCGTTCAGTCTGGCAGCATGGGCAGAGCCAGTGATTTCTCTGAGCTGCCGCTCGGGCTTCCTTGTTATCTGCAGTTTGAATGCAAACAAAGCCGGCAAGCTCCGCCACCCCCCTCTATCCCCCCAGGCTTTCCTTGGCAGATAAATGGGGACGGGTACATCCTTAGGCCTAGATCACGACCACAGACCTCACCCTGACAAATCCTTCACGGGGAGCTGGACCAGCAACCTCCATGTGCACCTCCAAAGATAATTTGTGCGGCGAGTGAATCAATAATGCAACAGTAAATTCATTTAAACACACATTACTGATCCCGTTTAATTAATGGCGCCTCAACTGCAATTTGTCAGTGTCGCACACAGTCATCCCTTTGATATTTATACCAATGTTCAGTTTTTTTCTCTGCAGGATGACCCTGACTAATGCTAATCCTTAGCATGAGCTCCCACATCCCAGAATAAGATAGCGCAGCCTGAAAAAGACTGCATGTTTCTGTGTTGCCAAAGCAGTGGAAAATAATTTACAATGAAAATCACATTAAAAATTATAAAAGGAAGAGAAATATTTTTTTAAATGGTAAATTGTGAATATCTAATTAATGCAAACACATACAGGCCACCCGATTAAATGCTTCAGAGATTTTAAAAACAGCAATTGGTTGCACAGCATGCTTTAAAACAGAGCAACCCTGCGAATGGCTCTTTACTATCTATAGCCTTAAAGGGACAGTTCACCCAAAAATGAAAATTCTGTTATCATTTATTCATATTATGGATGTCTATTTCCAGCACATAAGAAGAAGAAGAAGAAGAAGAAAAAAATGCTCTGGTTATTAACATTCAAAAATCATAAACTTGAGATTTTTACAAATCTGTCATAATTAGTCATAAATATAAAATTTAAAGTTTAAAAGGAACATATAAAAAGTCATTATGACATGGAGAATACTGTAGAATATGTATGTGGATGTTTTATTTCAAATTATGTTCTAAAATGCACAGACGAATGTGGTTCATTTTACAGATCAATATAGTTTTAAAAATTGTATATTCTTCAAATACTGCATTTCACAGAACAAAGTAGGTCGTACAGGTTTTATTATAGTAGGTTATATTAGTAAATGATGATACAATTAAAACCTTTGGGGTGAACCATGTATATAAATACTCAAAATATGGCATCAATATGCAGAAGAATAGTAATAGTATATGTAATGCCATTGCAGCATTTTAGGCTATTTATATGGCAAGAGCAATTGAAGAATATACCATAAAAACCAACAAACAAATACACACACACACACACACAGACACACATTATATTAAGATTTTTTTTTTGCAGAATAGTAAAAATAATGGGAAAACTGAAACAACAAGCTTTGATATAGGCATACTGTAAAGAACAGAAAGAACTGGGGTAAATTCTCATAAAAGAGTTTTGCCAAAAGTCCATTTTGGCAAAACTATTGCCACTTTGTTCTTCCTAGAGCAGAGACTGTGCCAACATAAGCACAACAGCAGAACTATGCTTCCTTCTTATAGTATGTCAATCACTGTTGGTAATCCTGAACAAATGATATGCTGTGCCAGAGTTTTTTAGCGAGGCAGAAATGTGACACAAAATAAAACACCTGAAGCTATAATCCCACATGTGCTGTTCTGTCGGTTCCGTGGCTACAAAGCTTGCAAGAGGGTTCGAACAGCCTTAAGTATGCTATCATGGCGTCTCTTGTGTGGGGCTTTTTATTTGCCATCGTCAGGTTAATGAGCCCACCAGCCCACTTGATGTTGAGAGGCCTGCCACAAAGACGCGTCTCATTAGAGGCTGTCTGGCACTGCGCGCAGAGACAAAAAGCACATTCACCCACTCTGAATACCGTCATGCTCCCCATTGCTGCCAGCCTGTAGCGCTGCACCCATGGCATCCATCCTGCAAGCGCACGTCCTGGCTCTCGGCCAGTGCCACCTCAGCCCTCTTCTGCATGAGAGAGCGCCCGGCGGGGCTTGGCCAAGCAGTGGCTGCAAGGGAACGTAGTGGGCACACGGCGGAGCTGGCACTGAGCCAGCGGCTGCAGCCCAGCCCGTTTCGCTGCGGCGACAGCTTAAGCTGCACGTGCATTAACTCCCCCTTCAGTGCCAGAGAGAGGGCCCGCTATTGTGTTCTCAAACACACACTGGGCAGTGTGTGTGTGTGAGAGAGAGAGAGAAGGAATCAAGTGACTATAATCAGTCAGTTACTCAGGTCTGAGAGCCATTATCTCCTGAGAGGGGATCAATAGTGAAAGATAGGAAAGTTGGCCTATCCACTGTACTGCTGCGGCGTTATCAGCCTGCAAGCAGGTGCACCCCTTTACCAAGCCCCACAGTGACATGCTGGGAAAATAGTGGATATTCTGAATCTGGCCTGATGGGTTCTGTGGTTTAGATGAAAAATATGATTATACTGTAAAATAAATCAAATTACTATTTTGAAAATCATATATAAATTGCATCGATTGTAATTTTATTGATTTCTACTATGACAATATAACCTATCCACCTGTATGTATGTATACACATTTTATATATATATATATATATATATTTATATATATACACCGTACATATGTATATGCTGTCAAACTAATTATTTCAAAATAAGTTTTTGTTTACATATGTGTGTACTGTGTATACTTAAACATAGTATACAGTATATCTCTTAGAAATATTCACATGTGCTTGTGTATATATTTATATTCATGTAAATTTTATTATATATTAAAACATTTAATACATAAGCATAGCGTATGTTTCTGATATGTTTCTATATACCTTTATATAGGTCCGATATAGGAACTCAGTTAATGTTTTGTTGCAAATTTAACGTATACACACACACACACACACACACACACACACACACACGCACACATATATATATATATATATATAAAATATATAAATATGGGATATGCACAAAGTTTACAGAGCTGGGTAGATTGAATGCCAAAAAGCTGTGGTTAGTAACATAATCTATTACATTACATAATCTATTTTAGGTCATGTAATCACACTACTTTTTTATTACTTTTAGATTAATTTTGACATAAGATAATGTATTCCATTTATTGCTATTAACAATGCAAAGTGCATTAAACATTACATTATATAAAGGTTTCCCAAACTGGGGTTTGTACAGGAGCTGCAGGGGGTTTTAAAATAAATTAAATCAAATAAATACCATTAAAATAAATAAAAACATAAATAATAAATAAATATAATAATAAATAATAACATAAATAAAGCTAAAAAAAATACTTTATTTGAGATAAGATTTTGTGCATTTCAATGTGTTTCAAAGACAAAAGCTTTCCAAAGCTAAAGTGATACCTACCTACTAATACACACACATACACACACATATGTATATTCCATACATACATAATACAAAAAACATGGTATACACATAGTATGACAATTTATATGCCATCTTTTTGAATATTACAAATTACTGCACAATATATTCTGCAAAACTATGGGTCAAATAAAAAAAGATTTCCTCTTTTTTATGATTGAGGGCTACTTATTATAATACAGTATGTGCAAAGTGAGAGAGAAATACAGTCATTCAACACGTCAACTCTATCACACTGCCTCATCAAACCAACAACCAGCTTCAGAAACCAAACCTTCTAAAAATACAGACAAGCCGTACTTAAGAACTGCACATAAAATAATACACTTCATATATCCAGTATCTTTCAAAATACAGGCCTGGAAGAGCTTCCGCATCTTACAGAAATGTACAGAACGTGGGCCGAAACAGCTGAGCTGACTGCAGTGATGTCACTTGCACTGATGGAATGCTTTGTTCCTCAGCGTGTGCGCATGCCACCTGGGTCTGAGCAAGAGCTGCGAGATGCACGCTGTGTGTGCTGCAAGATGGCTGATGCTCCATTCAATTACACCAGCCGCCGAAGGTTCATGCAACGAATCCATCGCTGTTTAATAATGCAAGCACGTCTTATTGTATATCTGCCGAAAGTGGAAGTTCGATTATTTTAAATCTGACTTAAAAGTGAGCTTCACTTATATGAAATTGCAATCCAATTTCAAAGCGCTTCCATTCCAACCATCAGCGAGTTGGTGTGTGTATCTGTTGGTAAATGCAGTAGGAGCAGCAGTAAAGGTAGCTGAAGCATTAATGGGGAATTATACTCATATATTTTTAGTAAGCCTTTGGGCACTTCCAGTGTCCCTAAAAGAACATGGTTGCTAGGCAACCATTATTGTTGCCATGGAGATTCACGTGTTGGCAGCTGCTGCAATCAGCATTAACTCAAGGCACATATTCTCATTCCAGCAGTCAGGCGATAGCAGGCAACTAGGACAGCAAGTCACTAGGATAGTAATCGCATGGAAACATATGTTCACCCATCATTCGCTGCATTAATAGCATCATAAATGGCTAAAATGATCACTGTAGTTTGGTGCAAATAATGGCTGGTAGAATCAAATATGCACTTTAATGACTGATGCCCCCATATTCATTTGGTTTATGGCTTGCATACTTTTTGGCTATAAAGAGAACCTGTGCTTAATGAAAAAAGCAGCATATGATGAGAAAAAATAAAAACAAAATGTGCTGAAAGTGTGGTTCAGCGTATAAAAATAAAAATACAATGCAGCACTTAGATTTCAATTAAAAATCAACCTATAGTTCTCTATCAAATGTCTTGCGTTTACAGGATGTATGCAAAATCCTTTACAACAACACAGCAAAAATCTGTTATCAATTCGGTTGAGTTTAGCTTAAGCCTTTAGATCATTAAGCGGACCCACCAAAGCACATGAAGATTCTGTAGCGCATGTGGGCGGATGTGCAATGCGAAGCCTGAGCTGCAATTGAAATTTCCAGCCCCTTTGGTTCTATCTGTCTATTTGTTTATGCTGACAAATTGACTATTTCCAGTGGAACTGCGTTAGCCAGTTGTACAGCATTTCAAAGGCTGTGGGGGATAAGTGATATTTTCAAAAGATTAAGTTGTTTGTTGCAAAGCTGTATGCAAACCTATTGAAGCAATTGTGGCATTGGATGAACTACAGCAATGCAGAACACACACACAGAGAAAGCGTAATAACTGTTATTTGGGGTGCTGATTTATCTGTCACTTTTCAGGTGACATAATAAAGATGCATTGTAATAAAATGACAGATATTTAATTGAGAGATGTCCCCCTGCCGCCTTGTACCTTTGATTATAAGTCTACTGTCGCTGCTGGATATCTTGATATTTACTGGTGATGTAGTTTAATGCTAAGGGAGGTTAGATGAGATTGCAGATTTCAGTATAAGTGCTTAAAAATTTCCTTTCGCCGGAAAAAACCTATGAAAAAGAAACCTTAAAGGGATAGTTCACCCATAAATTCAAATTCTGTCATCATTTACTTACCTTTGTATCGTTCCAAACATATAGGGCTTACTTTCTTCTTCGGAACACAAAAGATGATGCGAGAAGATCTTTTAAATATATTAATTAAAAAAAATTTAACTCATCAACTTTCATTATGTGAAAAAACAAACAGAATCATTTTCAGGTGTACTATGCCTTTAAGAAGATACAGTATATTAATACAACCATTCCATATTGTTATGTAAATATTAGCCCAGAGCATCATACAGTTTGATAATGTTTTAGCAGACTTTTTATACAAACATCAGTATTCCTGCAATATTGAATATGTGTACTGTACAGTTTAGGTGAGGAATGAACAAGCTGAGGTTTTTTTGTTTTTTTTTTACATTCTTTTGAAATTTTATTTACTGCACTGCTACAATTAGAATCATTTGACTCTAAATCAAATTTGAAATGCAAAATGTTTATTTCCAAGATGCTTATAGGATGATATATCCATGCACACACACACACACACACACACATATATATATATATGTTTTCTTCACTTACTAATAATAATACAGTTCATAACGCATAGTAAACACTAAACTAGTATCCCTTTCTTAACATAGGCTAGTTCTAAACAGCCTCGTCTGATTATTTACATGTGCTAATTTGTTAAAATGCTTTAGAAATGCAGAAACAGACTTAAAAAAATCTCCATTTACACAAAACTAATTCTTTGTTATAACAAAAACGAAAATGTCTCTGACCCACTTCATTCCTTGAATATAAACTATGGGTCATTTTTTGTCAGGTGAGTTAAGTGTGGACGGGTGACCAACAGGGGCATTTACACAAGTCAGAGCTGGTCACAACTGTAAAATTTCTCACTTTCTTTAATTGTCTGTCAAATAACTGAAGCTGGCAGGGAAATGGCCTTAACTGTAATGACTGTAATGGCCTTAATTCCCTGTTGTTTCTTTCTGACATTTAACAGCTCAGTGTCAAAGTAGCTAGTAGATCAGATGCCTCAACGTGCATTTTTCATGTAGGACAGGAAAAGCCCAAACACAGTCATGTGCTTCCTTGACCCGTTAGGATAAAACAAAGGTGACAATGGTTCATGCATATAAATGGTACACACACTTAGAATGTGAGTGAGTATAAAGCCCAGTGATCATGGATACTTTAAAAAAAGCTTTATCACAATCAGTGTGTACAGATACAGCTTAGTGCAAAGTATACAATACGTGAAGGGCAAAAAGCACCTAAAATAAACTCCAGAGGCCTGTAGAGCATGATCGTTGCACACAAGCTGACCTGATCCCGCTCCTATACATGTCCAGTACCTAGAAATCCTTTAAAGCAGCACTCATTGGGAGTTTTAACAGCTTATTAACAACTAAATTAGGTCACAGTGGGAGAGAAGGGAAAACCTGAGTTATGTTCTTTCACATGGATTAGGAGAGTATCTTTTACACAGACAATGGTACACGGAAGACTCCCCTTCCAGTCCAGCTGAGAGCAGAATGTGGAGGATGAGGAGCACAAATCTAAACAGGGACTTCATAAACATCGTTCTATCACTGACCTGCTGCTGTTAGCTCAGCACAGAGAGATATACAGTATACAAACACTGAGGTCTGGTAATAAAATCCATACTGTAGATTAGCAAGGTCTGATGCATAAACACACAAAGGCTGCTATCTAAATGATTATATTTTGCTTATGACGATTAAGACAATGTGTTGCATATGACAAACAATTAAACCAATGTTTGCACTACAATGCAATAAATACATCTAAATTAATTTTGGTCTTTCCCCTACACTAAATTGGAATAAAAAGAGATTTGACTGACCATTATAGTAGGCACTCTGTCCGTTATTTGAAACGCAGGAATGTAATTCTAAAGGTCATATCTCCTCAAAAGCATGCATTTAGATGCTCACAAATACTCAGTTCACAAAATCAATTACCTGGCAGGATAGTTTATCTGAAGAGCGTGCAAAGATAATAATCAGTGTGCCAGAGTCAACGTACACGTTAAGGGGTTTTATAGAGAAAAAAGACGCTTCAAATAAAGTAGATTTTATTTATTTTTTTAGTGACGATGGCTCGGTCGGTAGCTGGGGGAAGCTGAGCCATACTCCTCATCTAACCACAATGCGTTTGATTTGTGACGGAAGCTCAGCAGTTTCGCAGTCTTTATAACGGATTGTTATGCAGCTCTTACGTTTAAGAATAACGCATGCTAAATTTGCCCAAATATATGCCATTTAAATAAAAGCATGCATCGGTGTGTCATCTCGTGGTTTCACGTTGTGTGATTTGAACACACAAATGCTTTGCATTTTCGTGAACTAAGGGAAAAATCGCACCTGGTCACATTGATATTTTAATGCACAAACTACATTGCATAATCGTTCGAAAAATTATTTACATGTGCTAAAGAGTTTAATATGGCTTCAGAGAATTGTTTGGAATGTGTTTTACAAGTTCAGTAGGATACACTTATCTACAACGTATACATTCAATCATTATAAATCTGATTATACGTGATTTCGTTAAAAACACTAGTTCGTGAGTTACGTTGACACTTATTATTTGAATTAAACAGGTAAATATGCTGTATTAAAAACGAACGCTGCTTTCCAGTCGTTTTAACAAAACTGTTTCATGGTCTGTGCAATAATATTGTCCACACAATACATCACTGTAAAATATGACGCGAGATTAAAAACTTGACATGACAAGAAAACGAGCATAAACAATAGCTAATCCGTGGATTTTTAACATGATTTTGGGCCTGTGCAATAAGTTGTCATTTAACTCTTAAACTAGTCTCCTTTTTTCTTTGGAAACCACGACAGCACTGACGTGTACAAAAAAGGACGTGCAGCAAAACATATCAAATCGCGAGTTAAAACGTTTACATTTTGATTGACATATATTACATCGTGCCATAAATGGAAGCTGCACATTACTGCATGGAAACGTCTAAAATGATGCCTTACTTGAGAGCGAATATTTGAGGTCCTTTCATCCTGGGAAAGATGACCATTGGCTCCGTTTGATTTCTAACATATACGTGTTATTCATATGCAACATCAGAGGTCCTACTGGCCCATAGCACTGGTAGTACAACGTTACCAGATTTTTTTTCCTTGAGAAACAGGGCCCTCTGGCCAACCTAGATGAAAAAATGTTTATCTGTTTTGAAGTGCGGAACAATAGGTGATGCCCTGTGACCCCGCGGAGCCTCGACCTCGCGCGGGGTCATTGTGGTGCACAGGGAAAGGGGGCTTTGGGGCCTGAGACCCAATGCACTGACCCGGAGCTTCGCCATTCATGCCGCCTCACTGCGGTTGCCTGCAGCCTCTATTGTTTCTGTACGAACAATGGCGTTTTCCCAGGAAAAATAAGCTCTTTAAAATTCCCTTTCAAAGTTTGCAGCACAGCACAGTGCTTTGGAGGGTTTGATGCAAAAGGAAATTAATTGCACATTAATCAAAATATTCATCATTATGTCTTTGTTGCATTTGAGCAAGTTATTAAATCTATCTGCCAGTTTGTTCTCCATCGCCGACAGAAACGTTATGATGACAAACAAGTGTGATAAAAAATGAAGATCAACCTCTGTAGCTCCTCCTAAAAGAAAATGTCATTACATTAAACAGAAAGAACAAACACGAACGATAGTTAAACGTTACTCTCGTTTGGTCTGTTTTATACAGCTGTGTTTTCCTCACGAACATTAGCCTCACTTGTCGATGGCTAAAAATAAAAGGAATACAACCACACAACTACGGTACTTCGATTAATTATTAATGCTGCGTCACTTCTCACTGGCTTTTCTTGAAGAACCAAAAGCATCTTTGCTTAAATTTGAGCATTTGGTCAAATGAATCCACAATCCTTCAACGTGTTTTTCTGCAACATTCAGACAGAAAGCTATAGCCTACATTTACTTTTTGTGATGAATGCATTTAAATAAATAAATAATAATACATTAAAAAAACATTTTGATTTGGTTTTCGGTGTGGAATATTAACAACTGCACGTGCGGAAATTATACAATTATAATTTGGGTTTAGGCCTAAAGCACAACAGCCTGATTGGCTGTGCATTTAACCTTCTTAGTATGCTATATTTCTAAAAAAAAAGAAAAAAAAGAATAGTGAGCCTGCTATCCACACTTAAACTACGAGTTACAGTTTCCCAACTGGTTCCTCTACGGTGAAATAAAATGTCATATGTCTTTCCAAATGATTCATGGGAAGCGAGAAATGTCCTCTAATAAATACAGTGAGCCAGAGTAGTGACTCCTCTATATAGGCAAACTTGGACCACAGTGGCGTCGTCGCGGACAAACATACTGAACGTGACAAAAACACTAAAGCACAAAGTGCACTAGTAGTCTAAAATGAGATTATAGCTCAGGCAACACATCTGAGTTTAATTTAATGCGCTGATAAATGTAATATCGGTGATGTATACATTGGACAACACGGGGCGGCTCTTCAACGATACAAAAGCTTGATGTTTTTGTTGAAGGGGTCTATTGCAATTTCAAATTTGCAACTGTGTATGTGTGTGTGCGAGAGAGAGAGAGAGAGAGAGAGAGAGAGAGAGAGAGAGAGAGAGATTTAACTCATTATAATGCAGAGCGACCTGCCCTCTTTTGAAAAAAAAAAAGAGAAAAACGCAGCCATGCTTTGCAGGGGCTCCAGCCCCTGACTCACTGCAAGACAGGGCAAGTCGCTTAGCGGAGGCATCCAACTACACATCGAACAGAAACCCGGGAATACAATTAAGTTTCTTTAAAATCGAGAAAAGAGCATTATAATACGAAAACAGCCTCGTGAAAATGGATGGATATGAATGCAAGGAAAACCAACGACCGCCTGCTGAGGAAGTGGAGCGAGCAAACGCGTAAGTGTGGAATATTGTGGGCTACATAATTTGGGATTACCCATATACAGCATAAAACAAATGCAAAAAGGGAAAGCTTCAAAGGCAACGCGACTAGTATTAGACAGAACGTAATTGTTCGCGTTTGCTCGCGATCGGCATCATCGGTAGCCTTCCTAACGGGGATGAAGATATTCCCACGTTGCACTTGCTTTTGTTTTTACAGTGCATGGAAAAAATGAATGCAAAATAGAAGCACGCCAATGCTTTAAACGGCTTACCCGCCGTTTGTCTCAAACGCGAAGTGGTTTTCACGCAAAACGCACGAGGGCTCGTTACGTGTTGGTTTCGCTTTGTTTGTACCCGCTTGATTCCCACAGACAATAGATTAATGGAAGCTGGGTCAACTAGGTCATATTTTACTGCTCCTTATGAGAGCACAAACACTGATAAATCAGAAGCGCGTTGTATGATTTATCAGAAACGAGAAACCGGTGCGAATTATAATGCAATGCACATACATTTTTGGTCAAAAATGGCGTTTCCCTTTGTTTCTCAATTCTATTCATACGACCATCATACGCAAAAATATAAATCTGCTTTTAACCGAGTTGCTTATGTTTCAAAGGAAGCTGCGTGACTTGAAGCATAAAAACACGAAATAGGTTTTAACGCCGTAGACCCATGTACCAAAGGTGTTTTGACGGCTGTAGAGGTCTCTTGGTATGGATGGTGACGGTGTTTTTGAATTGTCAGTGTTTTTCAATTTTCGGTGAAGTATTGCATGCTTTTTTTTGATCCCACGATTACCTGTTTGTATGAAAATAAACCACTGGCATACAGTATCCGTGCTAATTAAAACAGCATACAGAAGTAGGTTTTGTTGAGAGGTCTGTTGACACTGATGTAAACAGAACGTCTGCTAGATGCGGATTACTGCGCAAACGAACTTGACTTTCAGATTTTTTTTCCCCAGGCTGTTTGTTGCACCAGGTTTCTGAATCTGAGAAATTTTCTGTAACTCTAATGGCAGTTCCTTTTCTTATTGTATGCATACGCTACACTTATTGGACGTGGTGCAGCAAACTGTACCTTCGTATGTGTATCTGAGAGCATCTCTAACGCATAAGCAGCATTTTATCTGTGCCAAGCAAAACTATCCGGCTAAACTGAGGTTCTAAAAACGTCCTATCACAGTCTACATATATAAAGATAGCGTTCAGATATCCTAAGGGAAATTCTGCACAGGAAATGCTGATGATGGCAAACTTAAATTTCAATAGCTAATTCTCTTTCCTCTTAGTTCTAGGCCTATTACGCTGATCGATTGACAATGATGACAGGCGTCTTGTAAGCAGCGGATGCTATTAAAGGAGTAATTATTAAAAGGAAACAAATAGCGCGGTTGCGTCAGAGCAAACGTGCGCTCCTTTTACTTTCAAGGACACAAGGAGACAGTCAGGACGTTGGTCGCAAACATCTGTTTGGCCAGTGACGTCACCACCCCCATGCAATCCTCTTCTACTAAAAGCAGATGCCTTATTTGTTTGGCTGGAGAGCCATTAATCCTAAAGTCAGTCCGCGTGGGGAAAAGACTTGACAGAGAGACCGGTACCGTTTAACAGCACGGATATTCGGAATATTCAGCCCATCTTCAGTCCAAGAAGCTGCGGGAAGTACATTGGTTTTGTCGGCTGTTTCTTGCGAATGGAATACAGAACGCATTTGGATGCTTCTTTTCTCGAACGTGCGTATTAGCTTAACGCGCCGTTTGCCTGGAATGTATCTGAAGTCTTTTTGACGCATTCGAGGGTTGAGTATTTGGTTGCACATTTAACTGGAAGCCTCTCACGTTTCTAATATGCATTTTTTTTGTGTTTTCTTCTTGTAGGTGTTTGAGTGCGTACGGACGTGGTCGAAGCCCCTGACGCTTTTTTGACAGATCAGAGGTCCTTTCAAGCAGCTGATATGGTCAATACCCCCCCCCCCCCTTGTCCCTCTTTGTCACAGACTGGCTGTGATTTTGAAACCAGCTCCAAAAAATAACGAAGGCCTTATCCCTTTGCTGTCAACGTTTCGTGGCCATATTTCATCATACGGCGGTTAAGTAGCATTTGCTTCGCTTTATTGCAGATCCGTGCTGTGTTTAAACACTTAACGGGATGGTTTCAATAGCGCAGGACTTTGCCGAAGTGGGGTTTGAAAAGCATTCATTTAATAGGAAATGCGCTGTAGTAGAGTCATACGCGCCGGGACACTAAAACAGAGGCTGGGGAATGACTGGATAAACGAAGGATTTCATGATAATACAGATGCTTTGGGTTGCTTACAACGATGGAGACGGGTTGTGGTATGCTTTACACGGGCTCTGCGTGATTTGAGACTCTGGCTCTCCGTGTTCACAGCGGACCTTGATTTAATGTCTTACAATTAAGGCACGCGGTGAATGCCAAGAGCGGAGCCTTCCACCATCAGCAGGCCAAAAATACTGCAGGGTTGAAAATTTCTTCATGATAATTTGATTAAATTGTTTCCCCCCCCTCTTAATAAAGCTAGTTCTGGTAGTTCTGGTCTGTGTGTTTTGGATATTGTGTTACGCAATTGTGAAAGTATATGTATACTGCAATCTGGAAAACCATAAAAAGGAAACAATGCGATACGCTGCAGAGGTCTTGAAGGTGAGGCGCTGTCCACCACATGTGGTGCTGAATTTTTCTTTGCAGATCTCTTACTGCATCACGGGAACAAATCAAGTAAAAAACAAAACCTAACCGTTTGCAGATGTGCAAGCGAGTGTTTTGAGCAGCTAAAGAGATGTTTATTGTTATTATTATTATTATAATCCACAGCATGAATGAAATGCATTGCATTTTGGCGACAATTAGAGATCACATTATTGTTTTGTGTATCTAAAATCATATAAAACAAATGCATAAGTCGGCCAAACATGCACTCACACTACTGTTTACATTGTATTGTATTTTATACCACAAATAATCTAGACGACTGTAAATGAACACGCAACGTCGCCTCAGAATCATTAAAAGACTGACGTTGATGGTAAAATTTCCACAGATGTATCTGCTCCATTAAAAGAAAAGAATGGAATGGCCTGCTTAAAGCTGATTTTCTTCCACAGTATTCTTCAATCCAATTGAACGATCCCTAAGGAGATGTCGACCCCTAACGGCTAAAAACGTATACGTTAGTGTTCACATCAAGACGAAGAGGGAAAACTTAAAGAGACAGTACAGGAATGATGCATTATTATATTGTATTATATTATAATGATGCATAAATTATAAACCCAAATGATGCTGCGTTGAGACATTAACCATAAACCGTAAGGTATGCTATGCAAAATGGATAGGTAGTTGGATTTGTAACCCAAAGGTTGTGGATTCCAGACAGTCCCCCCATTGGCTGCCCACTGCTCCGGGTGTGTGTGTGTGTGTGTACTTGGTACAGATAAGGATAAGTAAGGATCACCATACCTGGCCACAAGTCACTTCACTTCACTTAGGGTCAACATGACAGTGAAACTAATCATCTGTCAGAATTGCTTGTGAAAGACAATAAGCGAGACTTAAATAAATCAATAAAATAAAATTAAACAAATACCCTCCCCAGGATTCAAGGAAAGCTAAATAAGTCTTTCTAAAGACACCCTGCCTAAAAAGGCAACATGATACTGCTGCCCAGGCAGAGTTACGTAACACACGGCGTCAGAACATTTCAAGATGTTGACTGAAACATGTTTATATATTTATATCCACGCCACAACCCAGAAAAAAATTAAAAATAACAAACGTGGCAAATCAGGAAGATGTACGATATAGCTAACTGAGCAAATCACGTATATGCACTAAATCATTATTAAAATAAGCTTAGGCGCTCAATGCAGAGCTGTCATGCATCACGTTAAGTCCGCCATCATCATTCAGAGCACGCGAGAGTCTTGACAGATCAGCACGCGCGGCTACGATTGCGCGAGGCGAGCTGCTTTCGTATCAGAAGTACGCGGTAATTGGTATAAAGTGACCACTTTGAAATGATAAAATTGCTACTCACTAAAAAATAACATGCCTGGGTTCATTGTGTTGCTATGCGACCAGTGTTTGTTAAAAGAACGAAAGACCAGAACACGTGGCGCAAGATTATGCTAAATAAAAACATATATATAGAGCAACT
>JAUMHI010000031.1:2187077-2209181 GCA_032359435.1 Enteromius unitaeniatus
AACACCTACATATTGTAATACCTATGTCATACCCATGTCATTATACAAATTTGTGTCCTCATAAACCACATAAACCACACACACACACAATAATATTAATGCAAATAATATATGTAATTTGTTTCTGCAATATTAATTGTGAAGCAGTTGCAATTTGTATTGAATTTAGGTCATGATAATAAACGTGCATCTTGCATTTGGTCTTAAAAAAGATTAAAAAGCCTTCAATCACTTGATCTTTATGTATGTTTATGTGCTGTAATTATGGCAAATTCGTCATTGAAAGTACTGGAAATCTTTTAAGAGTCACGGACTAGATCTGTCACTTGTGATTATGAGCTATTCTTCAAAAAACAAGAATTACTGAATTCCATTTGTATTGTCTATTGTCTACATGAATGAGATTAATGGACAGTTTTATAATCTTAATCCCTTTCCAAAACTGTCCTTTTCTTTAATAATAATCTGATGTTCTTGGAGCTGTTTTGGGATTACAGCTTTGCTCAGACAGGGTGCTAGATTACACAAGGGGTCAGAGGTGAGGAGCCACATGCACCAGTAACTATGGTCTCGTTAGGCTTTGAGGGAAAATGTTTCAATTTGTAACATATACAGAGTGTTCGGTTCAGCCCAATTAAAGACAGTTTAGGGGTTATGACACAGAAAATGTGGTAATTTGTTTTCAACATACTTAATTAAAAGCAGCAAGGATATAAGCAGCCATGTATCTGAAAAGTTAAAAAAAGTAAAAATACTTTGGCATCGGAGTTTCATTACATGAAACTGTTGTCACATAATCACCATATGTGTTCCGAACAGAAAAAACTGACAAAGTGTGATCACAGCCTGATTCTTGCCATATCAAATGACTCATTTATAAAATTATTCATTTTTACCACTGTAAATGGCATATGAATATTAATGTGTATATTCTAAGGTACACTTAGGTGGTTATGAACAACACAGTCCAGCACCTGTTCAGGATGATCACAGTGTGCACTTTGAAGGGTTACAGTTATGCTCAAAGCTCACTGAGAAATACATTCCAACTCCTGATATTCATTAAATGTGGCTGTGGGGGAAGCATAAAGTGCTGGCGGGACAATAACATTACCAGGGGAGTCAGTCAGAGCAACATCCCCAGCCCTCGCTCCATGAGTCAGGCCAGGCATTCAGCATCAGCCATATGAGGCACAGAGAGGACATATGGAGTTAAAGCAAGACCCCTGCTGATTGTGGCCCACGATTAATGTATGCATTCATGTTCTACATTAAGATGGTGTTAATGTAAGGCTTTGTGTTCCTAATGAGAATAAGGGAGACATTTTGCTATTGTTTTTTTCCTGTTCATTACGTCACCATAAACATCAAAATAAAAATTAAAATAATAAAAAAAATTATTTACATACTTAAAAAGCAATTAAAAATGGTGTGTATATATATATATATAATACTAGAGATACTATACAACAGATTCAAGTTGACACATTTTAGTGATATTTTTGTGATATAAACATGCTTTTGGATTTACGTTTCAACTAGAACATGACAGTTACATTACTTGAACATTCACTCAAAATCATGGACATTCAACTCCTCAGAAGAAACGTTTCTTAATGCAAATGCTGAAAAACAAACCGTTTAATCAAGATGTCAACTGATCACTTTGCCAATTAACTGCAAATTAAGACAATAATCTGATGGAAGATAACATGAATGGATGCTACAACAGGAACAAACAAGTCAGGGTGCAGGACACAATGAATGAGCAGCTGGGGATGTGTTTTAGTGTAACACTCACAGACATTACGTTTCCTCATCATCTCACGGCCTCATTATCAAAGATGTGACTGAAAATCTCATCAGTGCGTTAGTAAAGGAAAATCCTCTAATGAACACTACGCTGTGTATTTGCATTCATAGACAAACCACCAGGTGACCACACACACACTGAATAACTACAAGCCCAGTGTCCTTGGATTCCTAGTGGCCTTCACCTTGCACTCCCGACACACTGAATTTTATGGCTAATTTCCGGCAATTTCTCCAGGCAGTTTCAGTGGAAATTCCTGCAGGAATAATGTGCATAATTTGCATGAATCATTCTGATAGAATGCATATCAGCATGTAGACCCTCCCCCATCTGGCAGCACAGCACTTAGTTTGTAATCAAAGCTGACTTCTCTCCACCAGCGCTCACAGAATCTTAAGGTCTGACCACCAAAGCCTTAGCCTCATTCACTTAATAATCTGCAGGAGCCACAAATCAACAAACAAAAGACATTTAATGGAGTGTAATTTAGAGAGATTCAGTGATATGGCTGATATGATATCAGCCAATATTTTTTTACATTTTAACCAGTCAGTTTTTAGACCTGTTTGCTTCAAATTAAATCAATGTTGAGTAAAATAATCACCAATCACTGTAACAAAATGAAATAGAAGACTAAAAAACATGACGATGTTTCTCATTTCAAATTAACTCGATGTACTAATAGGACTAAAACTAAAATAAAAATTAATAACTGAAATATGTATAAAAAATAATGAAAACTGGCAAAACGAAATTAATACAACTTGCATACAACATATAATAATACTCACAGCTATAGAAACTATAAAGTTATTAAAAAAACTAATGAAAAGCAAATGTATACTTCAAATACATTTAACTTTGATTACAATTACAAAGGTATTACAAAATAGACTATGAATACCTTTATAGTTCATTTATTATTAAAACACCTGCGTTAAGTGTTACAAAATAATCATAATCTATTTCATTTGAATGTGTTATTTAATTTATCATTTGTTTAATGTATTTATTTCATAATTGATATATTTGAATAGGTAATTATTCAAATAATTACATTTATAATTACATTATTTATAAAATATTAAAAATCATTTTTATTTAATAATTAATATTTACTTAGATTGTATATATACTGACAACATTTTAAAAAATAAATAAATAAAAGTGTAATTAAAAAACTATATATATATATATATATATATATATAATCCAATACCCAACATAATACCAATATACTGTATTGTGCATCCCTATAATTCACACAGCACAATATCAGTGCAAAATATATAAGATATTTTATTTGTGGGCTTTATGACACTTTCTCAGTCTTTTGTCTTTTCATACATTTATCAGAAGCATTAGGACTGTGTTCAGTTTACTGGCAACTGTCAAGATCCAGTGTGCTGTCCTGTAAGCAAGCCTTTCTAACTATAATCAGCAAAGGTTAGATGTGCGTTATGCGAGAAAAAAACAAAAAAAAAGATAAAATGGCACAGAAACAGCCATCAGACGACAGCAAAACAAAGAGCATTTATTTGGTGCCACGAAGAATTGGCACAACACATGTGCCCTTCCAGATCCGGTGCTGTAATGAAGGTGACAATTGGACAGTCGTCTGCGAGGTGGATCTTAATCATAATAATCCAGGCCAGAGAGCACAAACCTCCGTAACAAAGCTCTAAATGACATGTCTGCACAGACCACCTCCTCTCCAGGGGGTGGGGAGGTCCCTCAGTTAACACAGGTTTTCAGAAAGCCAGACGATAATTAGTAAATGATGGCAGTCACATTAGCCTCAGCCAAAGTGGATTATTTCATTTTCAATGGCTTGCTTCCTAAACCATTTTCGCATCTCGTGATTACAAAAACGCTTGCTTTTTTGTGCTAACAGTATGAAGAAATGCAGACGAGAGGACGAGACTAACCACAAAGGTCTTCCTCAAAGCACCAGGAGATGGAGTGAATGACCCAGCGCAGTGAAGCAGCATCTGTTTCTGTGCATGTGCTGAGCAAACAAGGCAATTTAGGGCATGTCAAGGGATCAGCCCATAAACACAGTCCCCCGCCTCCGTCCGAGCGCACGCTTTATTCAGTCTAACACCCTAAAACCAACAGCTCTAATGTCACTGAAGTGCTCCGACACTTAATCTGAACGCCGTTTTAGGACTATCGACATCCTTGCACGTACAATTATTCTGCGGGGAAAGGAATGATGGATGACGGCTGGTGTTCTGGATGCCTGTATGCTGCTAACATCATGTTACGATAACGCTGGAAGGCATCAAGCAGTTTATTTGGTGTACTATGAGTGGTCGTATAGTGGTGGTCTTGCTGTTTAAACAGAGAAAGACACATTTATCTTTTAAAGGTTCTCAGTCAGAACTGAATATCTGCCAGGGATCTTGCAGACTAGGGAATTTGCATTGCCCAACACTGAGCCCGTCCAGCTGTCCTGCTGAACACTATATAGGCTCAACTGCTATGGTTTATTTAGCAAAATTCAACATTAGAGCTAATATCCAAACAGATCTCTTTGTTATAATGTGCATGTGAGCAGTACTCTTGCGCTCACAGCAGACTAAATTTGCTGTAATGAGACTGGGAGCGTAGCCCGGCAACCTTAACATTAACACACAGTCAAACTGACACCCTATCAGAAGACCCGTCAGTCCCTGTTATATATGGGACAGCGCTGCATAGACCACAGCCTGATCTTTAGTTTGCGTCGTGCTAGGGGTTCATCACTAAATGGAACTGTTATGCACTAAATACTGGTCATTTATGCAAAGTAGGAATTGAAAATGTGTACAGTATAAGATTTTTAGTTTATGGCACTGTTACAGGATTTGTATTTTCAGGCATGTAAGCAAAACTTCGGCTGAGATTGATGCATTTTGACTGCTTGCCTTCAGGGCAGAGCCAGCGTCACAGTTTTCATGCAGCCGAATACATGATAACATGACAAAACTTGTCTGATACTCCTGTAAGTTTAATCAGAAATCAAAACAGACCCGTGTACCTTCTGTCACCTTGCTGACTTTTTAGTAGATGGATTTTAAATGATTTAAAAACCACATTGTCATAGGTACGCATATTCTAGGGGGTTTAAAATGTAGAAAAAAAGCTAAAAAACACATAACCATAAAGAGTGAATTAATTCGTTAAAATAAATCATATAAATATATGTATATATATATATATATATATTAAATTCATGTTACTGTAGAAAAAGCAAATAAAAAGCATTTTTGCATTAAATTAATGTTAATTTGACTTTTATAATTGTACTTTTTTTTTTTTTATAAATGTAATATTCTGATATACAGTATATCATCTTAAATTTATATATTAGTGTGTGTGTGTGTGTGTGTGTGTATATATATATATATATATATATATACACACACAAAACGATTAATACTAAATATATGTGTGTTTTCTTTGTATATTTATTATGGATATATAAATACACGTACAGTATCGCTAACCTGATTTTGCCAAGTGAAACATGTCCCAGGGACAACATTGTGATTAGCCAATCAGATTTGAAGAAACCATGTACAGTTTTTGTGAACTTTAGGCTTACAATCAGTGTTTGGTGCTTGTACATCAGTGTCAGTCATCTATCACTTCCTCTGATTTTAGGCATTACTCATTTAGGTGTAGAAATATGGTCCAGACTATATTTTTCTATTAAAACTAGGGACACACAGTTCTTGGCAAAATCAGGACATGCGTACAGTATATATTTTCAAAATATTTACATGCATATATTTATTTTCATATAATTTATATCATATATAAAAATATTTAATATATGAACGTCACATAATTCTTAAATATATACCTGCATGTGTGTGTATTTACATTTAAATTCAGAAAGAGAAATAGGATTTAAGAGGCATTCTTAATCCTGACTGGTGCCATAACGCAGAACCTGATTTTGATGAGTTCCGCGTGTCCCTGGGTCAACATCTTTGTTGACCCTGGAACAACATTGTGATTAGCCAATCAGATTTGAAGAACCAGTTTATGATTTTTGTGAAGTTTAGGCTTACAATCAGTGTTTGGTGCTTGTACATCAGTCTCAGTCATCTATCATTTCCTTTTTTAGGCATTACTCATGGGTAGGTTTAGGTTCAGGTGTAGCGATATGGTCAAAACAAAAATTTTGGAATAAAATGTTGACCCAGGGACAAAATATGTTGACCCAGGAACACGCCTAACTCAGCAAAATCAGGACGTACGGTGCGTAACCCTGGTATCTAGAGTTAATAGAAATATATTTGTTAAAGAGGTACTTGAGTCAAAAAGAAGTTGGAAAACACTGCTCTTCAGTACTTTTTTTGAAGACCGGATACAAAAAAGGTTAAACAGATCATGCAATTAAAGGCTCCCATTCATATTATACAATCAACATCGATAACAGAAGAAAGAAAGGAGGAAATGGAAAATTAACACCTGTTATTAGACTGATTGGATGTGAGGTGTAACTAATTAAAATACGTGAGGGTGTCCGCCCAGCTAAGGATCAGTCAATGCTAATGAGGACCAATAGGTTTGTGTGCTGTAATTTGCAGCTTAATGAGTCTGGTTTAAATGTAAAGTTTGGCAGAGCGATGGCTCCAGAAAGCGAGGACAGTAATCACGGCCATCACTGTAATCTTTTTCATTATGCCAATTAAGAGTCATGTTTTACAACCTCAGCAAAAATCCAGACCTACCACAAAGCGAGGCAAATTCAATTATCCTAAAGGCTTTTTTTTGCACAATAAAAACATTTTATTATTAGTCAATTAGCAGGAATAGTTAATGCTTCAAGGTCACCCACCCTTGTCCCGTCTTATGAGCCGCCGGTCTCCTGTGGAGTAACCAGAGCTGTATATTTTAATGGATGAGCTCTCTGTCTGCTCGCCTCACGTTAATGTTTATCACTGAAGAGGTTTAGCTCACTGTTGAGTCGTTGCTCCGAGGCATAGTGCCATGAATCAAGACTTATCTGAGCACTTAAGCCTGTCAATAGAGTGACATGGGGATTTGGGGTTTGTGAACAAAAGTCTGAGATTCGCAGTGTACTTTGATTTTATTCTGAGCTTAACCACAGCACTACATTTATTGGACCCAATTCTAACAAACTAGGGTACATGAACAGCATACAATTTGAATAAGATGATAAGATGACAGCATAGAAAATAAACATGCTCAAAACTACCCAAAAGTTGATAAGTGGTAGCCATTGACTTTTTATAATATTTTTCTTCATACTATGAAAGTGAATGGCTACCGTCAACGGTTTGGTTAACAACATTTTTGAAAATATTTTCTTTCATGTTCAAACTTGAGGGTGAGTAAATGATTAATTTTTTGGGTGAACTATCCATTTAATCAATATTAAATATTAACTATCACATTGTATTGCAATTCAAAGGATCTATATAAAACAAAAGTACAAAAGAGGCATGACTAATGTGAAAAGCAAAATGAGAGGTGTCATCATTTATTCACAGGGTGATAGTTATTAGCAAATTAGTCCTCCTGTCAGATACACCTCATTCATTTACGCAGGGTGTTTATCGTTATAATTAAGATGTAATTTATCATCAGTAATGAGCCAGATTAAAAATAAAGCATGCTGAATGCTCAACATAAGTGCTCTCTAATGCTGGTTTTAAATGAGGATTCAACCACCTATTATCTGAATATATAAATAAAAGCTGCATATCTCAATCAATGCACTAGCCTAAAAACTGCTCAGCTATTAAGGAGTGTAGTCTGACGTGATTAGTGTAAATAAAATAGAACAATTCATTAAGAACCTAATGACTGTGGCTGAAGTCATGCATATTTTAGATTAAATAAAGAACTCTGCCAATATGACATCTACAGAAGAGCGCCTTTATTGTAGTTCTTACAATGAGTGTTTGGTGCTTGTACATCAGTGTCAGTCATCTACCATTTCCTCTGATTTTAGGCATTACTCATGGGTAAGGGTACGTTTAGGTGTAGAAATAAATCAATCAAAATCAGGACGTGCGTACAGTCTATATTTTGAAAATATTTACATGCATATATTTTAATTTCTTATAATTTATCTCATATAAAAATATTTATATAAACGTCACATATTTTTTCTTAAATATATACCTGCACACACACACATAGTATGTAAACAAAACTTTTATTTTAAATGCGATTAATAGCAATTAATAAACAAACAAACACAAACATATATATATATATATATATATATATATATATATCTGTTAGAAAATATACCACAGTTTAAATGAGTGTGAGTATAAATATACTAAATAAATGTACTTCTATAATGTTTATTTTTCTCATTTACATTTATATAAATGTATTTACATCTATATATTAACAGTGCATATTGTATAAAACATATGCATAAAATGAAAATGAGTATGTCTACTTACAGTAAATTATAAATTATATAAAATATTCTACAAAGGACTATAAATTGTTCTTAATCAATATACCAAATACATAAAATCTCATTTACTTCTATACTAATTAATTTTGTTGCTTAATTACTATATACAAATATATGTGCATGCAAGTAAACATGTAAAAACAAATATTTGAAACATAAATTACAGACAGCACCCATACATGAATGTGAGTAAACAAATAGACAAATAGAAGTATATGTAAATAAATATGTAAATAATATGTAAATTAGTAAAAGGTGTAGAGGGGTAAATAAGTGAGAAGTACATCAAAGAAACTTATCTTGTAATAGCTGCTGTAATATGTTACGATATGGTACTGTCTGCATAAAATAAGTCTAAGTGAAAAAAACAAACAAAAAACACTAAATTAGAGAAAAAAACTGCAACTGTATTCTTTTAAGTAGAAACAACATGCTAAATAATTTGTGTGCTTATATCAAAAACTAATAGATTTATGATTTGTACCTTGATAGCATTTTGCTGAACAACAACAGTAGCAAAAACACTTTATGCCACAAGTACAACGTTCTATGATGTCTGAAAAATAACTGTAGTAGTATTTGTTCATTGTCGCGAGGGCTGATAAATAGAACGGCTCATGACCTTTACAAGTGCATCCAGTAAATTTGCATTTTCTCCCTGATCTTTACCTGAAGAAGGGCAGCGCGTGGCATATTTCACCAGGCCTGTCATCCACCCTCACGCCCCTTTCAAATTGCTCAAGAACTTAATTCTATCTTTCCACGGTCAAGCTGTGATGCTGACAAAATTAGCATAGCTAAGGTTTGGATGAATTCCCAGGTTAGCGGTTGTTGTTTTTGCCACCATCTTCTCTCATCTGGCCTCGACTTGGATAGAAAACACAACCTCTCCTTGAGACTCTCACTTAAAGATTCAATAAAAAAGGAGTGTTTATGTAACGTGGATCTTGTTAAGGAGATTTTCCAGGCCTTCTGACAGTGATGTGCATTGGGAGTGTGTGGGGATGACGGTTGGGCGGGAACGGGGACGCTGCACCACCACACAAAACCAATTAGAGAACTATTTTCTCAGACAGGTCAGGGCTCTGCATCCTGGCGGACGGGCGCTGGGTTTAATGTCTTGATTAAGCTGACATATATGTCCCCTACACCATCTTAGAATGACAATCATTGAGGTTTCAGCAATCAGCCGAATCACTCGCCCTCTTCAAGTCTATGTAGAGTTACCCGTGCCATCCGACTGCATTTTCCAAGTGAACTGGTTTGAAAAGGGGTAATTGGTAGATAACGGCAGTAGGAGATGACAGGGCATTTGTCAAAGATGCAGGCTTGCCTCTGTGTATGCATGTTTCTGAGAGGTCAAGCCTTAGAGTGCACCTGAGAAAATTATACTTTTAAGTTGGGTTTTTGTTATTATGAAATGCACACATTTCAATTTCTACCAAGAAGTAAGCATTCTAGTTATTAAATATTCATTGGGTTATCTGTAACATCCATTTGAGTTTGTTTAAGTACCTTTAAAGAAAACCGTTGTTGTCTAGGCAGCAAGACCTTCACTTTAGGACACTGCCGATATATATGCTAACAATTAGCAAACAAACTACAGGTACGTAGCTACAATCAAGGCTTGGATTTGAAACAATCAGATATATAAACCTTCCAAAGTAAAAGACATTGATTTCAAAATAAAAGTCTGTACAGTACATATACTTTAGGTCTGTATTGGCTCTTTAAATATGAAAGAATATGTGCTGAGCCTTGCAGAATGACTTTTCAGACAAGCCAATAAGACACACATTACACATACATTTTCCTTTATACATTTACAACCTCTAAAAGCGTTTGTGAAAGAAACGCAGAGCAAATGTCCTTTGACAGCACCTCATGGTCGAAGAGGTTGGAGACACGTTCAAGGTGTGATGTGCATAAATACCATAAAAAGAACAGTGTAAACTACATGTGACGTGGTATAAATTGTGCATCTCAAGCCACTGGAGAACACAGAAACTCAGAGACAGTAAAGAGCGCAGCAGATTTAAGGTCTATTAAATGAAATAAGCTGCAGGCAGACGGGACTGAAACAAATCCGTGCAAACAGGGCAGAGCTGGTCTCCCAGCTGTGAAGGTGACTGAGGAAGCCGTGTGCAGAACAAGCCCTCTTGATTAATCACATGATATTTACAGGCTCAGACATAATCAGAGATCAGAGGATCACAAGTCTATATCTCATGCTGCCCAGGAATTTACACACCGCAGTTAACCTCATAAGACACACTAAAACACACACAGATTTGTGCACTGATGCTTTCTCACACAGACACACGCTTGTTAAAAATGTCCATGTTGAATGAGACTACAATTTTATAAAATGTTATACAAAATATTATGTACTTGACTTTTTATTTCGGTGTTACTGTATATGAAGGTCATGCTAAATTTGACAATCTTTAACAGTTTCTGTGTAAACGTGAGTTATACCAATGGTTCAAAAATGTTGTCTGTCCATACACACACACACACACAAACATTATGTATATATAGCATTAATTAATTTTTATTTAGTTATAGTTATTTTAGTACTTCGGGTTTAAATAGCTGGATAGCTAAACTAGCTGAAAATAAGTTATGTATATATATATATACACACATTATAATTTTACTTTTAGCTAACTATAATAATAACTCTGGTAAATAACCCCTTTGAAAATTTTAAAAATCATCATATTTTTATTTTTTTTTATCTGTTTTAATGAACCTTTTATAAACATAACAATATATACATAGCATTTACTTAGCATTTACATAGCATATTATCATTCACAAAAAATAAAATAATAAAAGAAGAGATGAAAGTAAGTAAATAAATAAATAAGCAATGGTTAACCATACAGAGTGAAACAAGCAATGGCAACCTAAAAAAAAAATCATAAAAATAAATAAATAAATATATATATATATATATATATATATATATAAATAAATAAAAACCTCAAATACAAATAAAATAACTACAACAAAGGTCCAAGCAAATATGTTCTGAATAGTGCCCAGGTCTGTATGAAATATCAAATTTGGCAGCCACTAATAGAACCTTATGACAATTAGTGTATATATTTTCCCACATCTCGTCCTCTATTATAGAGTGAAAGCTATTGCTATTTATAGTGAAAAGGCTATTGCTCGTCTGAATGTTTTTTGCACTGTGGACCAAATTTTGACAGTAAAAATCTTAAACGAGATTACGAAAAAAAGACCACTATATACTGTCTACTATAGTTAAAGAAACACATATAATTCCTAAACATTTCAGTTTTAAAAAGCATTTAATTCCAAGTTATTTTCAAGAGAGTATTGAGACTCGCTCTACCCATCATGCATAGGTAACACTTAAACAAACCCTTGGCAGAAGCGATTTGTGCTCAGTGAAGTGTCAGCTGAAAGCATGTCGACTGAGTGCTAGAGGTGTGTGGCATTAGACGTGGTGCCTGACCACAGAAGGAGTCAAACAGTCACACGGCTGCCTGGCGTCTCCCTGTGGAAAATGTCACTCCCCAGGGGTCTGTCCACACAGAGACGCAAGTTAGACTCTTCTCCCAGACACTGCCTACACGCAATAACACACCAAAACACAGACAGCCCCGGACAGACACATATTCAGAACTCTGCTCTTCTTCACAAACACAGATGGACAGAAATATCATATTTTATCATATATCCATCCAAAATGCGACTTTTCGGTATCTCACAAAATGTCACATAATTTGAAATGCTTCACGATTCAAAATTTCAATCACAACAGCGTCGAGATTTTCCGAAAAAGCTCATCTAGAGAAGATGATCACCTTGTCTCTCTGTGATTTCTCTCCTAACGATGGAGATGCTTTGGCAAATTGTTAGTCTATTAGCTGTGAACATTTCTGTCATTTGCTCTGTGTGCAAGATACTTCCCCATAGTGACGAGTCCCATTAGAGGCAAAGAGGCAGAGTAATTTATGTGTCATCTCTCTTTAGCCCAAGCTCACTGATGATTGCGGAGACTCTAGCCATCCCAGTAAAATTTAATCACATTTGCTTTTGTCAATGGTGCCCCGCAACCCGCTGCCAAGAATTCACAACATTGTTTTCTTCGGTAACTTGCCTTCTTTGCAAAGCAAATGTGATTTCAGGGAGTGTGTCAATTCTTACATCACCCATCTGGCTCTGACCCCGACTTTGTTGACATTGCTTTACTGATATGGCGGCAAAGTTGACTCGTCGCTTTGGCAAAAGGCCACCAACTCTAAATGCAGTTGTCCGTTATATTATGATTTTTCAACCAAAGGCAGCCAACGGTCCAACACAATATTCAAAACTGGGAAACTTAAACCACAATTCATTCTGTGATTCTAATATTAATATATTCAATATTTTTTGTTGTCCAGTGGCCTCTTTAAGAGAATCACAGACATGTAGTTCACTAAATGCAAGAATACCAGTGAGAGATCTTTATTTTGGCATGCGAAACAATCCCACAATTGTCAGCTTTGCTAAAAGGTTCTGCTACGATAAAAGCAATAAAAATTTTATCACTTTGAAACATTAAAAAGCTTCATACTGCCAAGTACATTTTCAGCTTTGGTAATGTTGTCTTTATGTCAAAAACACAGCACTAAATAATACTAATATTGACTAATTTGCTTTGTTATGAAAAAAAAATTCTCATTATCTGTGTTACTTTGATTTAAGCACTTAAAGGGATAGTTTACCCAAAATTGAAAATTCAGATTTTTTAAATGAAAGCCAATGTGATCCGATATTCTTTTGATCGCCATAAATTTTTATTATATTTACCAAAACAGATCTTCAGAATGTCTTTGTGTTCCACAGAACAAAGAAAGAGGTTTAAAATTAGTTTGGAGCGAATATGTATTATGTATTATGAATATGTATTGATTTTTTTTTGATGAACCAACCCTATTTTGGGGGTTTTTACCTCTTGGAAAAAAAAATTAATTAGGATTATATGAAGTTACTGTTTGTGTATTAGAATTTATGGCTAAATTATAATATAAATATAAGCTCCTATCTGTTTTCCTACTGTTTTTATAAAATACTCTGTAATCACGCAGCAGATTTACTGTAAAATATTCACAGATCCCTCAACACGGCCTCTTCAAACATGTTGCAACATAGAGAAATGATTGGCTAACAAATCATTTCCTGGTAAAACCATGTTCTGAGAAGATTCTGTCAAGTTCTTTGCCTTTTTACAAATTATCTGTGTGCTCCGCAAAGTAAATGCTTTAAAACCCTTTGACATAACAGGGGCTGTCCAGGGATCCCAGCCATTTGAATAATGAATTTGCAATATGTTGAGAACAGCTGCCTGCTCGCCAGAAATGAAATGTTCTTCAAGACTGACACATCAAGAGACAGCCATAGACATAACTACAGTTATTTCACATAATCCAATGCGTTTATGTTCACTGGGATTTTCTTGCATTTGTCACAAGCTACAATCAATCTATGATCCTGTTGCATCCAAAAAGCCTGTAGAACAGCAATAATCCATGTCTTTTCAGACCTGTGTTTCCCATGCCTTAAGGCCTCATATTTAATTCAGGACTTGTGTATTTCTTTATGATTGCAACATCTGCTTGATCCCTGAGCCGGCTCCCTCTGTCACTCAACCTGTGTTCAATAATTTCTGCTATGACCCTTCTGAGGCCGTGACGCTCCCAGCTTACCACAAACGCAAACTTTGCTTTGTGACAAACAAACAGTCACGTGACGCATGTTTTGGTGATACGCAAAGTAAGAACAGATATCCAAACAAAGGATTTTTTGGGGAAAAAACTGATGATATGAAGCTGAAATATATTTTAACATATATGTAAATGCAGCATACATGGGAGACTGTTTTTACCTACAGTATGTTAATATTTTTCAAGATGGGATTACTTGAAGTCAAATTATGTAAATAAACATATATGTTAAAGTCTTAGCTATCATTTAAAAATAGAGTAGTCATTAAAACAAAAATTCTGTCACCATTATATAACCTCTATGACTTTTATTATTTTTTGTCTACACAATCTAAGTGTAAAAATATGTTTTGTGTTTCACAAAAAAAGTTACACTGATTTGGAATTAAATCAGAAGAGGATTTCTGATCGACTATCCCTTAAAATGATTTTCATGGGGGAAACAAAGCTTATTAGCTTATTATTGATTGCAGATTAGGGCTAATTGTCTTTTTTTCTTTCTTTTTTTTTGAATATTTGAATATTTCAAATATAATATATTTTCAAGTGAATATTTCTCAAATTTTAAGTCAAATTATAAAGTCTTGGTTACATAAAAAAAAAAAACTTTTTATGACCTATCATACCTTTTATGACAACATTCTTTAATAGCAAGGCAAGTGGAAATCTAGAGACAATTTAAAAGAAAAAAAAAAATATATATATTTTTTTTAAATATTGAAAATGATCTACATATGTAATATAATATGCTATCGAAATGCTCTTAAAAATAGCTTTTTTTAAGAGTTAAACTATTTTGAAACAAAACAATAAACTGAAAAAACTGAAAATGTATACAAACATTTTTAAACATTAGTTTGTCATCAGAAATTGTAATTTATAAAATTTTCTATAAAATCACAAATACAACACAGGCCAGTTTGCTCCAACCTGACATGGAAATAAATTGTTTAAAGCTAAATTGAATGAAAATATGCAACACTATCTATTTTTGAAAGCTACAAAGTGATTCACCACCAGGGAAAACCAGGATTTATGCGTTCCCCATGAGACAACTAGACTAGTCTCTTTTAAATACAAAATAAATATCTTTAAACATTGTTGAAAAAAACAGCCTTAATGAACGTATAAAAAAATGGTGCTAATATGGAAACAAATTGTGAGCAGACGTATTTACTTCACGCAGATGTGTTGACACCATGGAGGTGACTGAAGCGGTTCCTGGCCGCAGTCTGAGGTATCGGGCCAGTGTCTATAAACAGATGCTGCCCAGTGACAGTCCTTAAAGGACGAGGCAGAGGGGCCAGATGTTGGGCTGACCCCAGGACCATGGGACCTGCTGACAGGCCAGTGACGCGGATGAGACTTGGCAGCCGGTAGTGATCCAGTGGCACCCAAAGCAGAAGGTGGAGAATTTCCACATTTCCCCTCCTCTTTCCCCTTCAAACATGGCAATAGCATGACTGCTGGTCAGTGGCACTGATGCTTGTCAAAGATGTGGAATTCAGCACAAAACCCTGCCAGAATTCATCTCGTCAAAGCGTAGTTAGCCGAATGAACAAGAACAACTCCAGGCTCTGCCACTTTGCATTGTTCTCAAATCCAACAGCTGTTTCTTGAGCGATTGCAGATGCAAAATAATGATAATAATGGCTACTTACAGTTCTCTCCATGAAGTAAACAAAGCTAGGACCACACCCAGAACATACAAGCTGCTCCTAGTATCCAGGAAATCATACACCGGACAAAATTTGAAATGGACGAGTACTCTAAAAATCAAAATTAGAATTCCCTGGACTGATTGTGAGTTCCTAAACAGTAATAGTATTCTAACTTTATAATAGGAAAACAGCAAACTAAATGAAATTATATATAAACGTATATAATTAATAATATATTAAATAACATATACACATTAGTTGTCACATCGAAAAATTGTGATTAATTTCCATCCAAAATAAAAGTTTGTGCATAATATATGCATGTACTGTAGACATTTACAAATGTTTATATTTAAGAAATATTTATTTTTATGTATTTAATATTCATATATATATAAAAACGTAAAATTATCCTTAAAGATATACATGTATTCACATATACATATAAAATTTCAGATGTGATTAATCGATTTGACAGCATTAAAATATATATATATATATATATATATATGTATATACTGTATATAATCTTTTAAAAAATGTAATTAATTCCTGTGTGTTTATTTGCAGCAGTCATTGCTCCAGTCTTCAGTGTCACATGATCATGATTTGATGCTCAAGTAACATTTCTTAATTATTGTCAATGTTGAAAACAGCTGTTTTATTTTTTAGTGTAAACACAGATTCTTTGACAAATAAAAAGGATCAAAAGAACAGCCTTTATTTAAAACAAAACTCCTTTCTTGATGTCTTTACCTGTGACTTTTGATTAATTTTTAGATAGACAGATAGATAGGTATGGACTAAATAATATGTAAAAAGTTACATTTTAGGGTGAACAAGTTATAAAGGTGTACATTTTTGAAAAGTACCGCCCCACTGACAGCATTTGTACTATTTTTCTGACAGTGTATTTAATAAAACTGCCAAAGGCATGTTTTAAAATGCTTTAAAAATCTAGCACACATTGGAAAATAAGGTAAAGAGAGCAGTGAAAACGTATGAAAAACCATATCTGCAAAAACAAACTGTCTATAAATACGCCTTCTTAAAAAAGAAACAGCAAGAGATTAGATCAGTGAGACGTTTCTCCCAAGTATACACAAGCATGTCTTCTCCTATCGCTTCATCTCATTAAGTGTTCCAAATCAGCATTTGTCCCCTTTTTAATTTGGCATGTAAAATCTCTGGCATTTTGACTGTGTGCATCTTGGCTCTTAGCACTCCAGTCAAAACTGTCTTTGTGAGGGAACTGAAGCCTGTGGCGGTTTCCGTGGTGATGGATGAATTTGGAGACATGTGTGCATGAGTGTTGTGTGTGTGTTTGTGGCGAGGCTGGCCTGGAGTGGTGCGTGGTGACAAGATTCCCTCTCTAGCTGTGAAGTGCGGCGTGGGCTCAGTTCTGTGCCCCGGACCGGCATCGGCGGCGGCAGCAGCCCTGCAGGTCATATGCCAACAGATCCGAAGCCCATCACACACTCTCCACCTCTATCAATACCATGAGACACCCCACTCAACAACCTCAGCTAACATGCCCCAAAGAAGAGACAAACCAAAATAAACGCCATGCAGAATGGATTTATAAAGCATTCTCTAAAAGTGCACAGAATTTTCAGCAGCCATTACTGTGTCTTCAGTGTCACATGATCCTTCAGAAATCATTCAATATGCTGATTTGATGCTTAACATTTCTTCTTATTATGAATGTTTTTGGTTTTTACTAGTGCTGTCAAACAATTAACTGTGATTAATCACATCCAAAATAAAAGTTTGTATTTACATAATATACCTGTGTTTACTGTGCATATTTATTATTGTGACGAATCCAATTGTGACAATTATGTATATATAAATACACACACACATGCATGTATATATTTTGCAAATATTTACACACACACACACACATATATATATATATATATTTTTAAATATACATATATATATATATATATAATTTAGATTATTTATAAATATATTTAATATGTAGACCTAACATATTTTTCTTGAATATATACATGCATGTTTTTGTATTTAGGTATACATAATAAATATACACAGAACACACATACAAAACTTTAGAATAGGCAACACTTAACTACGACTTCCCTCAATAATATCTTAATTTGCTGCTAGTTAGTCAGTAAGACGTAGAATAAAGTCATGTAGATTAAGGCATTAATATGTGCTTTATTAGCACTTATAAATATCTAATATTCTAGCAATATGCACACTATAAACAACAAATAGGTGTAACCCTAAAATTGTGTTACAATTAGTGTACCAAAAAGTGTTACCAAAAAGTGTTACCAAACATATTTTGGATGCAGTTAAAGCACTAGTTTTTACACTATTTTTTCCTCTCTTTGAATGCATATAATTGCAAACATTATTTAAAAGAGTTATTTATTTTGTAAAACTTTTATAAAGTTTTATATAATTACTGATTTCACCTCAAAAACAGTTGCAAAGCTCATCAGGCATTTCTGTATGTCAGGGGCCCAAGGCTCACAACAGGCCCTTCATAGGTGTCTCATCTACACTGAACTGTGAAAATGTGCCTCGAGGCCACTGAAAAAAAACAAAAGAAAGGATATATTCAGAAAATACAACCTTAAAAGCAATAGAGGTCAAGTAGATGCTATTAAAAATATCAGACAGGATAAAGTACTTCTTTTTAAGAAAGAAACTGTTAAGGAAAATTTGCACCAAGCTTTTAAATATTAAATAAATCTAAATAAATAAATGAATAATAATCTTAACCCTAAATATTCTTTTAAATATAATGTAAATGAAACGTTGGTTAGATTTAAAGTATTTTACAATCTTGCAAAAATGGGAAGTATGTTTAGACGCTGTGTCTTTTCACCTAATAAAATATTATCAGTTGGTTCGGCACTGAGGCTGATGTCCAGCACTTGTCATAACCTGTGAGTGTCAAGCGTGTCACAGGGAGTAACGAAATGACAGCTCACAGCGTCTGCAAAGATGAAGCCCCAGGAAAAAAACACGCACAACTGATAGAAAAATCCCAGCTCCAAAAGTGTATCAAAGTGACTCCTGTCAGCCTCACATCAGAGGGAGGAAAAAGAACTGTTCATTTCTTCAATCTAATCTGTCCACACACAGAGGGCTTTGGAGATAAATGTAACGCTCGAAACCAGGGTTATTATCATTATCTAAAACTAAAATGTCAAAATAAAGAAATAATACATAATTTGAAATGTATATTTCAACTAGCTGCCAAAGCAACATTTTTCTTTTTTATTAATAAATGATGCACTGCTTGAAACAACAGTAAATATTATGTAAAGTCTAATATCAAATCATCATAGAAGACACTAAAGAGTTCATTAAAAAAGACAAACTAACTCTAATATTTAATCATTTTTTTTCTGTCAGACTTACTATAATAAATATTAAACCAAACCAATATAAAACGTCTGACCTAATACTGCAAGTGACTGTGAGCAAACTAATTGAAATGGTAATGAAGTGAGCAGTATTACAGCACTAATATTCAAACACAACATAAACTACAGCAGACAGTTACCACGGGGCACACCAAACTACCTAAACAGTCTGAATACGTAAGAGAACACATGTCTCCACACTACTCATATGAGACAGGGCAGAATCCCCGGGCTTCACACGGCAAAAATCTGTAGCTTTAGGCTATACTAGGCCTAGGCAACAAAAATATGTTTTTATCCCAAGGCCATAGCATGTCCTGCACTATGGGTTACTTGTAATTTTTGTGTTAACTGGAGTAACAAAGGCATTCATGCATTACTATTGCCCCTTGAGATAGGAACAGGCTCTTTGGTTCCTGTCAGCTGAACTTATCGTACACACCCAGGCGGCCTCATAAGGGAAACGTCACTGTAGAGACTTTTATCCAATACTACCAAAACATTGTGACAGTGTCTCACCTCAGTTCAGAGGATTCCTGCTTCAAAAGACTAGTGCACAAAATAAATGAGGGTCCATTTTCATACAAACAAAGAGCAGATTAAAAAGTTATAGTGTAAAGATGTCAAAAAAGAAACTGATGTTACCCCATTGGCTTTGTTTTTTACTCTACACAAAAGAGAAATATCAAAGATGCAAGATTTTTAATTTCTGTCCAACAATGATAAGTAGATACTATTATACTGAGAAGCTATAATGGACCGTATTAAAAAGAAAACACTAAAATTCTTTGAGTACCAAATTAAAAACACAATCATTGTAAATGCGACACATGAATTAAGGCATCATAACATTATAGTACGTGCCATGAAAAATGGATATATTTTTTAGTACGGAATCTCGTTTCCGCAACAATGATTTTTTTCTTTTTCTAAATTCATAAATATAATTCTAAGAAAAAATTGTGAAAAAAAGTCAAAATGTGTAAACTAAAAATATGTAAATTGTGAGATATAAACTCAGAATTGCGGGATGTAAACAATATCAGAATATCATGGCACAAATTGACTTCAATACTATTTGCAAGAACCAATGGCACATTGAACCACACAGACACAAGTGCCTAATGCACAAATTTGTTCAAGCATTACATTGTATATAAATATATATCTCTGCCTCTACAGGAGCTTTACACCCATTTTTCCATGTGTTCTTTTTCGCCCATAGGAAATTTCTGGAGAGCCTTGAAACAATAATTAATAAAGCACGATCTCCCTCGGGAGACAGGAAGACTCAGCTCTGAGCTCTCATAAGGGCACCGCCATCCTGCCACTTAAAGTGCTCGCATGCAAAGTTCAACAACTGTGAAGAAAGAACTATTAAAGAGGACGTACAAAGCAGTGACCTTGACAGACAAGTGCTCTTCATTTTGGCAATAAACAGCAGTGGGGCTGATAAGTGTTCATTGGCGCAGAGAGTAATTACCTATCTGTCAGCATGGCTGTGGCGTGTGTAGTAGTATAAATGGAACATACATAATGTACAGCAATAATACCACGCGTGCCCAACCAAATGGATTATCATTATTCTTGGGTTGAGGGCTTTTTTCTTCCTCTCTGCCCACCATCTCTGCGTAAATGCCTTCTGGCTATAATAATTCCCTTCTAATCTCTGTTCCATATTATAATTTTCATAGCCAGAACTGCAGTAGAGAATCAATGCTTTTGTATCTATGGCTAAACAGAACACAGGTCTGTTAACGGCAATGTTGCTTCCAGCTCTCTGTTAATTTACATTAAGACAAGAATAAGCTGTAAATTCAGGGGTGATTGACTGTAAGACCGCAATGTCATGAAGAAAACTGCTGATAGCATGCAAAGCAGGCAGCATACAATATAGGCTCATCTCGTTGGGGATTGTGGGTATACTCATCATTAGCATTTTGCTATACGTTAAAATGAAATGCCACAGGTCAAACTGTAATCGAGGAAACACATGGTTCTCGTTCGAAATTCTTCTTGCAGTCAGGCTGGATTACATATAAACGTTTTGTGTCTGGTTGGCAGGCAAACAAATCAAAGGTTGTCCATCTGTCAGACTAAAGATGCATGCAGCAAATCATGTTCATGCTTCCAGTAACATGGTCTTTTAAAGTTTGGCCTTACAGGTCTTGAGGTGGTCATGTCACTGTCCAAACTGCCCTGCGGCTTCTGAGACATCACTGCTCCTTTGACATGAAGTCAAGACAGTGTGCTGCAAAAGCACTGTAGGAGGAAATTTCCTGTGATTCAACTCAGCTCAGGTGTGTTGCTGACACGAATGCCCAGAGGTAGTGGAACTTCAGAGCTCTGCGGAATAAAATAAATAAATAAAAAAAAGTTTTTTTCTACTACACATATTGGATTATTTTGGTCAAAAGTAACCAAAATGTTTTGTACAGGTATTGTTTAAACACTAAAATACTATATTGAATGCAAAGAAATTAAGTAAAAAGGTCTCAGCATTTCATGATTCACTGATTTCACGAGTCAAAATGGAAAATTACAGTGAAAAAAAAGAAGTGGTATATTTCACAGAGGCGGAGCTGGAAGTTTTAATATACGAGTATGAAGAATTGAAGCCAATAATAATGAATAAAAAGCAATGAGACTAAAAAATGTTAAAAATAACGTTATGTGTGTTTATGTTCAAGTTAGTTTGGGTGGGTTTGGTTCATTGTACATGCCCACATTGTACAAAAACTGCCCTGACGCAAAAAACTGACAAATGTATTTTTTTCTCTGTGCTAAGCGCAGATCCGGGGTTTGTGACATTTGCAATATGTGGTCTCAAGAGATGTGTTAAATAAATTAACGAATCTATAACGCTCTTTCAAATAACCATTAGAAAATGAAAATACATCAACACGTGGTCTTATAACTCTCTCCAGGTGAAAAACTTTGTATAATTTGTGCCTCCACGTCCACAGGATTGTCATCAAAAGGGCACGCCATGCTCAGTAACCTTCTGAAACAAACT